>BMAW01064684.1:479440-507491 GCA_019974015.1 Nephila pilipes | reverse complement strand
TATATATATATATATATATTAACCAAACTCCTTTTTTACACGCTAGTTACGCTCCCCAGAAAATCGTGCAAAACAAATTCGTGTAAAAATACATGCTACTTATGGTAAATTTGGGGATATGTTCCTCAACTTTAAGAATCATGTAAGATGAAAAAATTCTAAATAATTTTCCAAGAAATCGTGAAAGAAAAGTAATAAAGAAATACATATTACATATTCTTAAAACAAAAACAATTCATTTTTATTACATTTTTTTTTAATTAATGTACAAGTAAAATTCAGTCTATAGGAACAAGCAACATATAAAAACTCAAATTGGAACTAAAAAAAGAACTACTAACAGCTGATAACAAGCGTGCACGTCTGTTATACAAATGATCAAAAATGCTATCATCAGTAGACGTGTCAGATATGTCTAGCACAACTGTCGGCTTTGATTCAAGTGAAGGATTTTGTTCGTTATTAACGGCATCTATTGTTTTTTTGTTGTTACAATGTCTGTTATTAGTGGTTGTTTTTTTTTTTCTTTCTCAAGTTGCTTACATAATTCTTGATATCCTGATACACAAAAGTTAAGATTATGTTGAAATTTTAATGCACGCTCTAAATCAGGATCATGGCTAAGAAAATATTCAATACTTGTAACAAATTTCAAGCCCTCGCTAATTAAGTCAGCAGTTAAAAACTGAACTTTATTTTCGACTTCGCCATTGTGGATTTCTTTATTATCATAAACTGTCATAAATTCGATCAAATAGTCCTTATCCAAATGGATATCTGGTATCAATTCTTCAATGTCAGCCGTTTGCATGTTTTTACAACTTTCGCCACCAATTGCATTTGATAGAGTTATAATTTCTGAACACCGCTGATTTTTGTATACTTCGAACCTTCTACTTTTGAATCATGCAGTAAAACTTTTTTTTTCAACAAACGTTTAAGGTCGATTGGCTCAGCAGTTTGATGCCAAAAGAAGCATTTGTAATACAATCAAAATCTTAAATTTTCTCAATGTTTCCACAACAGTCAAATTTCTTTCTTCCACTGAGTCTAAAATATATTTAAACGTTTATCTTATGTAGTACATTTTAAATTCTGATGTAATTCCCTTATCGAATGGCTGAATCAAAGAGGAGGCATTAGGTATTAAAACAACATTTGAATATTTTTGGGGAAAATTTTGGGATTCGTGTTAGAACAAAAAATTTGTGTAAAAAAGTTTTTTAGTGAACAATATTGCTTCAAAATCGTCTAAAAAATATATACAATCTGTGGTTTACTAGGCCACATTTTAGAGGTGAGATGCCATTGAAAGACGTGAAATGAGAGGTGTTGATATTCTCGTAACGTATCGTATATATGTGTTTCAACATATACATTGAATATTTCATTCTATATATTGGCGATTATGCTTTGTTACTTATGTAATAATCTTTAGAATCAATTTATTCAGCATAGCCTTATATGCTTTTTGAAAAGCATATAAAAATTAAGAATATTCATTTCGTATTATGAATTAAATATTTACTATCTTAAAATCTTTTTAATCAGCTTGTCAATTACTAGAACAATAAGAATTGACAGAATAATCACTTCTCAATGTTATGTATAATTGTATAAGGACAGAGATTTTCAATAAGGTTTACTTAACTAAGTATCTTTTAGAATTTGAAAAAAAAAATCACATAAATTAGTGAATGACAAAAAGTACTCCATCATTCGAGGGAAGAATGATGATGGATAATCCGGTGAAGTCGGGATCCTCACTGGCACAGGGGCAGGATCGATGAGGCTGATATCATGTTCCTCGTCATCTAATATGACTGAAACGCTTTTTCTTATATCCTTTATTAAAACGAAGATAAAAAAAAAGTGTAATGAATAGAACACCGTGGATTTTAATTTATTTAAAAAAAAAATGTTTAAGAAGATTTTTGAAAGACGTCAATTCCTTTAAGACGTTGTAGGTTTTTGAAAATGTAATGTTCTTTAAGATATTCTAAGCAGCCAAGTGCTTTGCTGTTTTATTCTTAGTGCTTTTGTGGAGACACTAATATGCGGAACAAAAAT
Organism: Nephila pilipes; assembly: GCA_019974015.1. Lineage (NCBI taxonomy): Eukaryota > Metazoa > Arthropoda > Arachnida > Araneae > Nephilidae > Nephila > Nephila pilipes. Next base: position 505,421 of record BMAW01064684.1, on the reverse strand, counting down.
ATGCATAATGATGATAAATGATGTTTTTAATAAATCTTAATCTTCTACCAAATTTTTTAGCTACCCAAGGGACTAATAACTCTTAGTCTTCTACCACATTTCTTAACCAACCAAGGAACTAATAATTCTTTATCCCCTACCAAATATTTTAGCCACCCAAGGGACTACTGTTTTAGGTAGGCTGTAAATTGGCGTACCACATCACTTTTCTATTTTTTTAATATGCAAATTAGAGTTTTTATAACCATGTTCTATTTCCTGATTTCACGGTTCTATCCATGGACTTAATACTAAATTTTTCTATTCTTTTAAATTATACTTAATGGTTTTGGCTCTAATGTTAAATATAAACACTTGGTAATTTTAACTTTTAAATACGATATTATTCAAATCTCTTAATTTTATGATGTTAAATTTTTCTACATTCTTTTATACACAATTTAAAAATATACAGCTTCCTTTCCTTTTAAGTACATTTAGCTTAAAATATAATCAGTTTTACAATTTATCGATTGCTTTAATTTTGATTATTTTCAACTTATATAATATTGAATTTAATTATTTATGTATATCTTTCTCTTTTCAATTTTAATTATATTTAGCTTAAATATATTCACTTGAATAATTAATCGTTTGATTTAATTTTAATTACATTTATCTTACATTATTGTCCATTTCAAAGTTCATCGTTTACATTAATTCTAATTTTTAATCAAATAATTAATTTAAGAAAGTTTAGCACCTCGGATGGCTAAATCTGTTCTATGCAAGACTTTATTTAAAATATATTTATCGTTTTGTACAACTGTTTGGTTAAACATGATGATTAAACAAATGTTTTTAAAATATAATATGCTAAACAATTCTTTACAGATATGAAACTCATGCACGGTTTTTAAATACAGTCAATAAGCTCTTAAATATACAGTAGTGGTATTTTAGGTGAAATTTATTTTAAATTATCTTTTAATTAAATGGGTTATATCTTAATAAAAATAATAAAATGCGCCAAAATATCATTAATATGATATTCCTGAATAGAAATTCTTTATTAAATGTGTTATTTTGTTGAAAGTTGCCTTATTAACAATTGTTAAGATTTTCAATCAGTGTTGCTTTATTAAAAGCTCTTAAGATTTTGAATTAATGTTGCTCTAGACAGTTCATAAAATTTTGATCCAACATCATTCGTAGAAGGGGATACGTCAGCTGTTACCTTCTCCTTAATCCCCCCCCATTTAGAACAATTTTAAGGTTCAATTTTATTATTTGGAAGCTGTCTTATTTATTCCCCAAGATGTATCCGTTATGAAAAAAGAGTTCCAATCTGTGGCTCAACAGCATCGGCAACGATTTTGTGACCATGGCCAATCACCTGTAACAGTCACCATCGGAGTTTAAAGATTTGATTTAAAGTTTAGTTTTAATAGTTATTTTAAATATAAAAAATAAGTTATTTATTGATTAAAGTTAACTAGGATATTATTTTATCATTAGCATTATATCACGGTTTTAAATAAGTTGCATGGTAAATTGCATAATTTTGTCATAAATTTAGCTCGTACAAAAACTCGATTTATAATGTTTAAATCCATTTAGGATCATTTCCTTAAAATCAGACTTATGTTGCTTTAATCACTGGAATGTTTACCACAGCAGCCAAGTGGTTATGGTTTCGGATTCACGGAGGGCGGTTCTCGTTGAGTCGTCAAGTCCAGTCTCAGTGCCACTAAAACCCACCGTGAGTCGAGGCTGAGACATGTTAAATCTGTTGAAGCTCAAAATCCTCCAGTAAGCGAGGTGTGGAAATCTGTAGAGGGAGGAGTCAACTCATGTGTCATCCTCGTCACTTGAGTGAGGCTCAAAATTACATGTCCGTCGCCAATAGTCCTGGTGTTGCTGCTCGAGGCGACGTTGATAAACAATCACAATCACTCATTAATTATTAGAATAATCATAATTGATATTTAACACTGATTGTTCTAATGCATCTGATTTCATAAATCCATACCAAATCCCCTTATAAGCATTTTGACCCAATGTGGTTTATTTGTATATATTGTCACGTTTCTTTCAGTGCTGTAATATGTAATGTAAAATGATATAAGAATTTAAGACTAAAATTAATATATTTTTTTAATATATGAGCTTTTTTCGTGTACGTTGTCTTAAAAATTGGGTAGGAATTAATTATATTTCCTTTTCTAACAGTCGGAAAAAATAAGCTATTACACCGAATGTTAGAAGAATTTGATTTCTTAATAATTTCTGAATGAATGGTGTTTCCTTTGCTCATTGAACAAATAAATATCATTCAAAATAATCCAGAATATAATATTCATCTAATCATTGCATCACTCCTTTAGAATTGACTCATTTGCATTGTAGTTGCCATGATATTTAAGAGCGTATTTAAATCAAATTGAAGGTAATCTAAAACGGATCAGATGTACAGAGATCTCTATATCAACTCAATTTCCGTCCTCATTACTTGGCTGAGGTTCAAGATTACGAGTTACTTCACTAAAAGTCCGTATGTTTCTTCTAAATGCGAAGTTAATAATCCATCGATCATTTGAAAAAAAGCTTTTAGCTCTCTTTGAACTACAGTTTATCATCTAGATTGCGTAACAATTGTAGATCCTTGAATCTCTGCACGGAGAAAGTGATTAATTTTAACTTTAAGATGAATACGTTTCAGAAGAGTATTGCGCTTAAGTTGTATTTAAGTCATGTTATTTAATGTTTAAAATGCATCCATTTACAACCAAAATCCTACCTTTAAATTAAATTATAAAAACACTGAGGTAGACGAGTTGAATGGAAATGTGTATTTCAAATAAGTTCCGTTTGTTTAAACCATAAAACTGTTTCATTTAACTAAAAACAAGGCTGAATTTTTTTACAAGTGACGTAAAAATCTAGAAAAATAATGGTACGAAAATAAGAGACGCTTCCCTACAGCGGTTCTCTTATGAAGGAAAAGAAACATTTACAGAGGTGACTTAAGTCAAACAGGGGAAATATGTTAGCAATGACCTCTTAACCTTGGTGAGGTATTTGGAAACCGTTTTGGTGACTTGGCGACTTTGGTGACAAATGGAAAGTTCTCATCAATGCTGGGATTGAGTCAATGTCGTCACGGGAAAGAAAGCAACGCACTTTTCTTGAATTTTTCTGAGTGACTTAATACCCGGTCGGAAAGGATATAAGTTAAGAGTCTGTGAGGCAGGGAGACAGTCAATCTTTGGAGTCTCTGTTGAGAACATCGATTGGGAAATCGACTGGAAGAGGTCAGAACTTGGAAGTGGAGAGTGCATCTGTCGGGATTTGTCGGAGCCTGCTATGGAAAAGCAGACTGTACTTCCAAGGCAGACTCCAACATAAGAAGTGCAGATTGCACTTCCTGACCTGGAAATTTTACTGCTGAGGGTATCAGTAGTGAGAACTAATAAGCTCATGAACTTGCTGATATAACTGTTACTGTACGTAAAATTGTTGTTTTGTTCCTGTATTTCTGTGACTAGACTGTGGAAGGGCTGTTTATTTGTTAGTATTGGAAATTGAACAAGCTTTGTTTGTCATCCAGAAGATTGTGAATAAAGCGTCATTTGTCGTTATCCTCCGTGGAAGATTGGTTTCGCTCGAATACAAGCTGAAAGTTCTAGAGTAAAAGTTTTGCTATTCTCCTGATTGAGGTTAAGGTTGAGAATATTCGTCATTATTCGTGTACCTTAAAAAGAAATTTATTTTCTCAAGAATTCCTGACTAAAAAATAAGTTGATTTACTCAGACTATTGCAAATATATGTTGGAGCTTTTCAAGTATAGTGGTATTAAAGTAAGATTTATTTCTTAATAAGCAATTCTTTTATTCTTAAGTGACGCTTACTGCTACTTTAACACGTACAGCAATTTATTGAAATTTCTATACTCAAATACCTTTTTATACACATTTATAACCTTAAAACATTTAGTGTTTAATTTAAAGTCCATTTATATAATGGCATTTTTCTTGTTATCTTTTCTTTCTTTTTTAAACTTCATAAGGAATTCTGTACAAATGAATCTAAGTAACTCACTTTATCTGCTTCATTACCAATAATTAGATGGGGGAAAAGAAAAACAAACAAAACTGTCGTTTTGAATGAGAAGACGCAAACAGTTACTTTTAAACGCTCTTCTCAAATACTTTTCTTCACCGAACAATATTTTTATTTTCTATAAGAACGCATTGTCTTTTGAAAGGATAGAATAAATTAGTTTGAAACTGAAATTCTTAGTGGGCCACAGGTAATAGAACAATAGAATTTACTTTCTTTCGACCTTAATTATTCAAGCAATTAATACACCTTTGAAAAGTTCTATCAAAATAAAAATTAAACACGTTTAGTAATGAAGGTTGTTATTTAGTTTTCAAAAACTACATTCAATATAGTTTCTAAGCAGAGAACAATAAGCTTAATAAAAATTGTATTTAATTTTTCCGTCTATTGCATTATTGCATGTAATTAAAGAATTCTTTCAACTCATGAAAGGATTGATAATTTCAATTGAAAGTATAACTTAAAATAAAACAATCCGTGGGCTGTCCATGTGAGTTAAGAGTGATATTTAAATAGCAGCTAGATTATTGAAGAATTGTTCAATATTCAAATGCATGTTGAGAATGTCTTGGCTGAAAATTCGGAACTCTAACATAAACAGAATAAAAAATATTAAATTGACCTTTGATTTTATTTATGCTTTTGAAAAAGGAAAGAGTTTCATAACAAAAAAGATACCTTATTAATATTTCATCTAAAAGTAAACATGAATGTATTTTATCATATTATAATTAACCTAAATCATGTGTTTAATGCTTTAATTGCAATACCATTTACTATTAATTTTACAAAGATATTCTTAACTGTATAGTAAATGAATATGTAAAGATTTAGCTTCGAATTTAAAATGAAAGCTAAATTTTAATGGTATTTGTGAGAAAAATCAATTCATTCAAATAAAATTTAAATAATATTGCAATGGGAAGAAGTTATTTTATACAAATTTCATCTCTATTTGCAGAATTTTGTCACTGTTTACAATAAGAATGCTCATATGAATAAGAAATATTTCAAAAAGATTAAATGAATTGTTATTCCTTACAGATTACCACATTTTAGTGAATAAAATAAATGTTAGTAATTTATTATGTCCACTCTCATTTCATTAAAAATATTTCAAAACTTTACAAATATTGGATTGTAGGACGCTTTGACGATATATAGATCTATTTTCACATTGTCTTAATTGCAGGGAAATATATATATATATATATATATATATATATATATATGTGTGTGTGTGTGTGTGTGTCTGTGTGCATACATGTATATATATACATATGTATATATGTATATATATATGTGTGTGTGTGTGTGCATACATGTATACATACACACACACACACACACATATATATATATATATATATATATATATACAGATGGAGGACAAAAAATACGAACACCTGTGAAAAGGTAAGACATATTTCACACCTGCAGTACAGCAGCGCCACCTGCAACAGAAGTCTACACGTAGTGAGCGTGAAGAGGAAGGTATCAGTCTCTCAACAGCAGTCATCAACTTTGCATGCGTCTATCGAACAGTCTGTGATAAGTTGAAATGTCAGACCTGTCAGAGTAACAAAAGAGAATGATTGTTGAAGTATGCTTAAGTGGAGTATCAGTTATGGAAGCAGAAAACCTTTTGGGGTTTGCAAGGAGTACATTATCAGCCGTTATGCCAGCGTACACAAAAGAGGGTAAGACGACGTCTTCAAAACACAACAGTGGCCAAAAGTCAAATATTGCTGATAGGGATAGACGGGTTTCAAAGGGCATAGTAGCCTGAAAGCACAAGCAATCGTTAACTGAGATAACATTCGAAATGAACAGTCATCTCCAGGACCTCATTTCAACAAAAACTGCCAAAAGGGAACTTCATGCTGCGAACATTTATGGCAGAGAGGCAATTCGTAAGCCCTTGTTGACAGCAACTAATGCTTTCAAGCGACGCCAATGGTGCAGAGATCACAAAGGCTGGTCCCCACAGCATTGGCATCAGGTAATATGGTCAGATGAATCGTCATTCACCCTATTTCAGACGGCCGGACGCGTTTATGTCTGGAGAACGCCCAGAGAAGCGTTTAATTTTGAACGCCTCTTACTGCCCCCCCCCCAGCCGGGGGGGGCCCCCCCATTATGAAATGGGGTACGATATCTTGGTGCGGTCTTGACCACTTGTTATTCTGCATAGGAGAATCAAATCCAATCTATATCTAAGCATTCTAGGGTATCATGTCCACCCTTTTGTCCAGATTATATCCCCTGAAGACTGACCGTTTTTTCAAGACGACAACGCCCCTATCCACACTGCTAGGTGTGTTCAAGCATAGTTCGAAGAGCATGACGATGAAATTGAACATCTTGCTTGGTCCTCTCCTTCTCCGGAATTGAATATTATTGAACCTTTAAGGGAATATTTGGAGTCCAAACTTCTTTCCCGATTTCCACCTCCAGCCAGCCTTTCGGAATTAGAGACCGTTCTGCAGGATGAATGGCTAAATATTCCTTTAAATATTGTACATGACCTCTATGCATCTATCCCACTTCGCATTAAATATGTAAAATATGTACTTCAGTCAAAGGGTAGTCCAACCCCCTATTGATAAAGATTTTCCATTATTTCACAGGTGTTCGTATTATTTTGTCCTCCATCTGTATATATATATATATGCCAGGAGTGCTGGTAGGATTGAATAGGGGTATACAAACGATGAGACGTGATTATTTAAAAGAACTAATGTTTAATTGATATAATCGGACAATTGACAAATGGAATATAACTACAAATACTATAATGTTATTATTCCCTTCTGTTCAGCAACACATATATATGGTTCCCAATTCAATATTACAACTAAAGACTCACCAAGTCTTTCACTTCTAGCTTCTTAGCTAGAGATAATGCCTTCTTAGCAGCGTCTCCTCGCATTTTCTCACCAGCATCCTCTCCTCATGCACAGCACAGTCTGTTGAGTGTGCCGTCATCATCTACATCTCTATATTTCACCCACACCACTCGTCCGTTCTAACCAGCTTTTGATCCACAGCAGCTACAAATAGAATTTGGAATACATTTGAAATTAAAAAAGGGAATAAAAAGCATGAATTAGTACATAAATCACAAAAGTTCACATTATTTATTCTGGTTCTGATTGATATCCAGTCCAAAATTCCATTTGATTGACTGATGAAAATGTCCTATTTGGCTCCACAAGTTCTCCAATTTTGGTTTTGTTGTTCTTAAATTTTGTGCATTGCGTTGCTCTGATCTGTCACCGAATCGATATCTTTTACTTTCCAGCACATTTAAAAGCTCTATTAAAGAAAAATTCCGTGATTGGGAGAGAATGACACCCAAATGTTCCCTAACGATTTAATTCTACCATGCTTCATGAACTTTCCTAATCTGGTGACAGGTGTCCGTTTCTTCACTTCTTTTCCTTGAACTCTTTTCCGATCTGTTCTATTCTACCATCACTGTCCGTAGCTGTAGAGGTTGAGCACTCTTAATTTTCTTTTCGTCTCTCCCTCCAACACGTCGCTTAAATTGCGTCGTTTAGATTATAATATTTACCAATTCCATCTGTTTTTCTTGTTGTAATAATTTTAATCTTTGAAATTCTACTTTTTTTTTTGCCTCTAACACCAAATTTATTTTTCTAGTCTTTAACAATTTCCCTTCTTTAAGTTTTTGTTCCTTATCAGTAAAGTTTAGTCGATTTGCAAAAAAAATCCGATTCCTTTTGAAAATATTTAGAGTTCTCTATTTTCTTTTGTAATTGGTATATAAATAAACCGTCAGTAGGGATATCATACATTTTACTTAAAAGCCCAGTGAAACCCTTTTTTTTATTACATTCCTAAACATTTTCACTTTTAACATATTTTAGATCAAATGAGAATAATCAGAAAGTACCTACCTCCTTTTTCTTTTACAATAATTGTATTACACAGGCAGTTCCTCTTCTGTTCCAAGAGATTTCTGTCAAAACGCGAGCACACACACATAATCTTTCAAAACATTTCTGCACTATGTACACACACACACACACACACACACACACATATATATATATATATATATTAAAAATGTCCAAAGCCGTTGACTAAAAGCAATCCATCACAAACTAATTATTTTATAATTCAAAAATTTATATTTCGTACGTCCATCCCAAACCGAACGCCCACTTTGTGGAAACGCAAACGATGATAAATGATTATTCACCAGAACTAATGTTTAATGCATATTATTGGACATAAGACAAATAGAATGTAACGACGAATGCGGGTATAGCGCACTTGCGCTCAACAACACATATATTTCCTCCAAGTATAACTCCCACGCCAATATTCCAGCTATAGACTCTAAATCTATTCCTTGAGAGTTCCCAGCCGCAATTGTTTTTTTACATTAAAATTTTCTCCGCTTAAGAAGTCTCATCAGGCAGTGCTTTATCTCTGTTTTTATAGTCTTTGGGTCTGGGAAGCCGACCTGGCCTCATTATAAGCTGGTGTCCAAGCCGAGTGGTGGATAGGTTGTCACTAGTTCAGCATTTCATTCCCGAGGTGAATTTGATACACACTTATCGACCCCATCATAAATGAAGGACTCCTTTGACACATGGTCATATATATATATATATATACACTACTCACATAATGATGAAACTAAGGGAAACCTTGTTAAAAAGAAAAATAAAACGAGTGTAAGATATTTACATAGTGTTTGAAGTGTTTTTAATCATTGTATTCTTATTATCATAAGATGAACAAAAAAAGCACTGTAAATTTTGATTTTTAAGAAAACCAAGAGTATATATTTTAAAATCCTAATTTTAGTCTATTGTGTTTTTTTATTTTGTTAAAAAATTCTTTACATGATGCTTAGTGTGCAAGAAGACTAATTTTACTGTGGTTTAAGTTTTAAGTGAGCGTATCTGGAATCATTTTTTTCATATAAAGATAAATGCATTCAGTATATGAGAAGATTCTTGCAGTACATAGATTGTACAAATAATTGAGTATAAAATTAAACATGAGTAGATCATTCTCACTTTTCAGTTTCAGAAGGATTTTCAGAACTCTCTATAGGAAAATAAAAATAAGATTATTAGAGAATAATATTATGTCCTTAAAAATAATATAAATATTCTCATAAATAGTGATACATAATAAATTATAAAACTTTATTTCATCCGTTGCAATATAAAACTTTCGTTTATGTAAAAGAGATCAGAATATTAAAATAAGTAAAATATTTGAATTAAAATACAGTTTTAAGAATATCCAGGTATTAATCAAAATTTTTAAGTAATTGTTAGCCATATAATGTTGTGTGTTGTATGTAATTTTTAGCTATTTATTTTTATTCTTAGGTATTTTTATTAATATATTAGAATTGGAAATTTAAAACTTCAGGAAAAATACTAATTTAAGATACCATTAAGCCTTTATCAATTAGAAAAAGAGTTACAAATGTATTTTTGATCTCCTTCTTACATCTGTTTAATAAAAGAAAAGTATTTACATTGGAAGACTTGAGAACATTCTGTCAAACTGATTTATGTACTTTTAAGGTAAAAAAATCTTTATAACATTGGGAAATTTGTCTGTCCTTAGTAAAAGTAAAAAAAAAAATTGTTTTTCTTTTCTAACTTTTTAAGACTCCACTTGAAAAGAAACTTCTTACATGCGTAGGTATTCAAATTGAAAAAGGAAAAACTTAACTTTACCGAAAGAAAGTAATAAATTTCTTCAAATTCGAGATTAATTACTGAGATTTTTAAATCTAAAAATGTAATTTGTTATTTTGTTAAATGTTAGTTTTCTTTTTACTTCCAGATAAATTCTTACAAAATTGAATTGTGGGCGTTCTGAAAGAAATGTTTAAATGAATTTAATTTCTTCTGTAATAATTTTCTTAAAGTATTTATGGGAAGTTTTTTTTCTGCATCATATTATTTGGATGAAGGATTAAATTATGCAATGCCAAAATTATATATTCATTTTGGAGCGAAATACCTTTCACTTGTATTACAAAACTAAGTATTTCACATACATTTTCAAAGCACACTTTCACTTATGATAATCGTTTTAAGCAGTAATTTTCTATCAGCAAATTTTCTAGCCTTTTATTTATACAAATTAAAAGAAAGGCTTGCGAATTAATACACTGTTATATCTAATTCGTGTTTTAAAATGGTTATGGATGCAGTCCAACAGAAAAATGTAAGCGTATAAATTTTATTGGATTATGATTAAAAATACCCCTAATGATATCACAAATAAAATTTTTACAAACTTTTAATTTACAATTAATGAATTTAGAAATGAAAACTACATAACATCCTTCTCAAAATAATAGTATTTACTTCGCTGTTTGTGTACGTCATCGCACATTGGTTATGTATGCTTTAAAAACTTCTATCTATGCCAGAATTTACCTTTCGACGAAGTAAATGGTGCATTATCACTTTGCGTCCAATGTTTAACACACAAAATACATTCCATTTAGGAGCAGTAAGCCTTTGAATACGATTTTCAATGTACAGTACTAAACAGTATAGTTGATATACTGTAGAAAGGGGGGAGGGTGCAAAAGTTAAGCACGTTTCTGTCGTTTTGATTAGTAATACGCTACGTTGTTTATTAATATTTCTTCTTGCCTACATTTGTATATTGCTTTGCTTGTATATTGTATCTACTCCCCTACCATTTCTTTCAGTCATTTTGTGACATTGGGCTATTCGCGGTTTCTCTTCACTAACCTTGGGGACTTTCAATTGAGATTGATTGCTTTCACTAAACAACCTTTGCCCAACCAAAAATGAAACGTGATGAAGAATGTAATATGCAAAGCAGTTAGGAATGAAGTGAAGCGGTTAAATTAAGAAGTATATAAACTCCATCTGAAGGAGTAGAGAAGGAGAGGAGAAGGAGGCTCAGAGAGGCGTTGTAACGAGAGGAGGTGGAATCTAAATGCTATAAGTATTGAAAGGCTGATTTAAAGATTAGAGTTGAGGTCCGAGTGTAAACCATTCGGATTGAGAATTGTTCTAGTGCTTTCAACAGTTGTTCCTGATTCAGACTTGCGGTTGGTAAGAAGCTGTTAGATTATTATTGGTGGGTTGAATTAAAGTGTTAATAAACTTAACCTGGAGAGCTATATTAGTATTGTCTTAGTGGATATATATTAATAAATGTTGAAAGCTGTTTTGGTGGTTCTGTAATTATTGGTGTCGTAGTGTTTAATATTAGATATTAGTGATGGCACAAGATAACACCCGGGGTAACCGGATGTTACAATTTACCTTGATAGAAAAGGATATATCTCTCTGAAACCAGTTTGTTTTATCAGACTATAGGCAGGAGAAATTAACATATTATCTTATTAATACTTTCCCCCATAATCAACCCTATATTATTTGTTTAATTTGCACGAAAACACTTTTTATGAAAATTAAGAGATATATAATTTGAAAAAAGAATCTAAATTTCTCCTCATAGGGTGGCCGCGGAAACCTAGTTTTCGAGGAGTCGTAGGTTCGAGCCTTGGAGCCACTAAAGACTCGCTGTTGTCGGGGCTATTGAGGTCGAAAGTCCTCCCGTCGGCACGGGGCGGAATTTAGGGGATGGACATATCCTCTCAAGTATCTTCCTCGTCATTCAACTGAGACCAATAGTCTTCGTGTCGCTTCTAGCTAGTTAATGAAACCAATAAATGCAATCAACCTTCGGAAAGGCTATTACTTACTGGATGGCATTTCTAATGGAATGGATTACTACGTAGAGGGAGAAATATCCAAAATCAACTGTTCGCAACAAGCAATCTGTTGAGATAAATTGAATATGTTATACATCATTCAATAGACCTATTTCTCATATTTAAAGATGTAAGATATCGCCATCTATTTCAGAAAGTTACAGCACCTCAGTCAGTCTAAAAAAAAAACACGATGCGATTCCGAGGCTTACGTCTAATAAAATATCACACATTGTTCTCTATAAAATTCATGAATTCAAATTTTAACGATGAATAAAGTCATGAAGATGGTCACCTAAGTTGTAAATTCCAAAAGAATCAAAAAGATTGAATTACAAGAATATCTTTTTACCTTGATTCTAACTAAGAAGACAGCCTTTTCTTTCAGATGTACAATGAAATTGAAGAGAAAAAATATTTTTAAAAACTATCGAAATGAAATTAAGTCGTTAATGGAATCGAAATAAATAAACGTGTCTTTAAGGCTTGTCATTTATAGTATTATAGTAGATTTACTTTTTGTAAAATGTTATTAATACATACCTTAAAGTGAAAAAACCATGCTATTAATACAATGCTTCAAAACATTGGACATTTTTAATTAAATAAATTCACGAGGAGCTCAAAATAAAGTAAATAATTATATTATCTTAGGTAAGCGGATAAATAGAGTCCTGTAAAGAAAGAAATTTTTGTTCTCTTGCTTTTCGATTTGATTCATGGACTGGAGAGTCGAGTTTAGGATTTCCAAAAAACTCATATTTTTTTTTCGCAATTCCATTTTCAGTTGAGGTTACATTTTAAATGGAATATATAGAGTTATAATCCGATATTCAACTTAAGGAAAATTTCATCATGTCCATTTCTACTGGACTTTATAAAAGAGTCTCCTCTCTGGACTTTCTTAGAGAAAAAAATCACTCGCTTCAAAATAATACTTTATTTACGTAATCTCTATAATTAGATACCTCTGTATTTAAGATTAGTTATTTTCGGGAATAAAAAAAATATGGAGAACAACATTAAAATTAAGAGATGCAATAATGACATTTTGCGAATTTCGTTTTGCTGTCTTATCTTTCACTTTTATAATACAAATTTCGTGAATTAATAATTTCTTACATTTGTTAAATGTTTACGTTACTCTACGTTTTCGTTCATCACCTATCATATGTGTTAGAATATTTTATGCGAGTCCCCAGACAGCTCATGTTTGTTATATTGTGGCTTAAGAAATCTAAATGCTTCGATACTCGCACAATGACGATAGATACTTCAAAAAGCCATAATTTCACTTTATATACAGTCATTCGCGAAATGTTACCAAAAATTATATTTATATATTTTCACGAAGTAGTGAAATGTTTGAAAAGTAGTATTTTTAATTAAAAACTAAATATGAATGTAACATATTTTATTTAGTCATAGAATGTTACAGTAAAAATTAAATTGTAAATTAAGAAATACATATAATTATTTCTTGGGCTGGAATGAATTTATGATGTAAATAAAATTGATTCCAAATTAATTGAATAAATTCTTTGAATTGATTTTAAGTTTTGATTATAAAATATTCTATGCGTTATAATATTAATCAAACTGATTATCAAGTTCAATCTATCCAGGAAACTGTAAGCAATGCTGAAGGCGTCAGATCCAAACTCTGTGTTATTATCCCGCTTTAATAGTTGGTATTACCACCATTCAGCCTCGAAATACATTTTATCACGTATCCACCATAACTGAATAAGTCAAGGCATCGTTAGGATTAAAGGCTTAGAATGCATGGTGTGTTAGACCTGTTTGAATATGATATGTTTATCCAATATCTATAGCTCCTCCATCTTGAATAAGTTGCATTTGATTTTTCTAATTTCCAAAATGTCACACATCTAATCGTTCTTAAAATAATCCATCTTTCTATAAATGTTCCCCAAATTTCCATCTAGAACTCCTTATGTGTTGTTACCAGTAACAGTAATAGAGCTAAAGGAAATATGTTTTTAATTAATTTTTTGATTATTGTAAATTTCACATTTTAAAACAAAAATGTAGCTTGGGACAGTTTTCGAATAATTTCTATGAAACGAATGATACAATATAATTCTTGCCTGACCTATTTATGTGAATGTTATGCCCTTTTCTTCTTTTTTTTTTTTTAACTCTTGTAGATTTATTTCTTCTTCAATAATGTGTCTTAACTTTGTGATATCTGATTTCAGTTCAGGAGATCCAATTTTTTCATGCTAGCTGAAGCTTATCAAATTTAGATCGTTTCCACCATCCATTAAAGTATTTATTTTTTACTTTGAATATCTACTATTTTACATAATTTATTCGAAAATTATATATTTATTCCTGAATTTCTAAGGATTTTAATATCTATTTACGGCAGCTTTTTAAACATGTTGAAAAGATTCACACTCCCATAATTTTAGTCCATTAATTTTACTGAGGCAATTAGCATTTAGATGTCCGTATTCATTGAAATTCAAACATAAAATGGCATTTCTTCTAATGTTTGATCTGTCTTGTAGGCTTAGCTCTAGTTTCTTGAGTTTTACCCGGTTGAATTGAAATCTCAAGTATTAAATTTATCTTCATAATATTAATCTTTTAATCTCATACCACCAATTTAACTTTTCTTAAATCTTTTCCTATTCTTACATAAATTTTAAATATTTCTCTAAATTATCTTAAATTTGTGGAAACTGCTGATCACCACTAGCCTATTCTACCACTATGAGGACGAGATGGCCATTATGGCAAAGCAAGCCAAATGAAATTACTTGAAGATGAAGTGAACTAGTACTCCTTCTATGATTATTTACTTTCTTGTGTTAGCTGATTGGGTTGATAGCTTGTATTTTCTTTGATTTTAAATATTTTTAATACGTTTTTAATAAAATATAGTTATTGTTGATTATGTGTGTTTAAATCTTCTTGTGTGAAGTTTGTTTATCTTCTGACCTCTGTAGTCAGTTCTCCATTGTCTCCAATAACATTTAGCAAATTACCCCAATTGGTGATCCGGACGTGATTTGAACACGCAACCTTCAGATCTCTCGCCGACAAAACAGATGTGTCCTTTAGGGTTTCGTCCAATCGCACGGTTCGGTACATTTGAGATCCTATAATTCAAACCTAATAATAAAGAACTTTCTTGGTTCTTTTAGGACAAAAGGGGGTGACATGCTTCCACAGAGAGGCACCCCTACTTCTTGATCTACTCCAAGGACTAAATATTCCCTTAACAATTTCTTTGATTTCAGCAACTTCTGCTAAGACAGCATTTAAATCAGGACCTTTGCTTTCGACATTTTCAATAGTAAAATCACTTCCCGATAATTCATAAATTTTACCCGTAGTTTGTGCTAATTCATCCATTTCTAAGATTTTAGGTGCTGATCACACTCGGTCCACTTCATACCACCCGCAGAATAATAGGGCTGCTGAATGGTTCCATCGTCATTTCAAAAGTGATCTGATGGTTTATCTACCTGACAGCCGGTTAGGTGCTCTTTCTTTGGTATTTCTTGGAATACGGACGAGTTACAAAGACGATATGGGGGCATCTTCTGCAGAATTGGTTTATGGAACGGCGTTGAAGACTGCCTGGAGAATTATTTTCCAATTCGCTTCCAATGTGAGTGCTCCAGAGTTCCTGCAGTCTTTAAGACGCCATGTTTGTGCTTTTAAGCCAGTACCTGCATCTCGTCATTCTTCTTAATTGGTAATCGTCACCAAGGATCTTTTTTAATCACCTTACTCTTTCCTACGCCTTGATCGGGGTCGACGGCCATTGGAAACACCTTACTCTGGTCCATACAATGTAGTGAAGAGGAATCATTAAGTATTCACTTTGGAAATAAATGGCTAGCACCATACTGTTTCTATCGACCGTTTGAAGTCAGCTCATCCGTTTTCAGACGTTGTTGACAAGGGAACACCTTCTGTTCCTATTTCTGATGTCATCACTTGGTTTAGTACACGTTCCCGTCCTGTAGTCCGATTCCGGAGTTCGTCTATGGTGACTGCTGGTCACCACTAGACTATTGTACCACTATGAGGACGAGACGGCCATTCTGGCAAAGCAAGCAAAATGAAACTACTTGAAGATGAAGTGAACTAGTTCATTTGCTATCACTATTTAAAGTAACACTGGAAAACATTTAAAGAGAGAGATGAAACAACATTCAAGCTACTTGGTTCTCTCCTCCATTTCTGGTTTTCTTCTTGTGTTAGCTGATCGGGTTGACATCTTATATTTTCTTTGATTTTAACGATTTTTAAAAAAAATGCTTTAAATAAAATATAGTTATTGTCTATTATGTATATTTAGTCTTCTTGTGTGAAGTGTGGTATCCTCTGATCTCTTGTGTTAGTTCTCCATGGTCCCAAATCGCATATGATAAATTACCAGAAATTTCTTAATCCTTAAAAAATGCTTCTTTGCCAACGAAAACGTGAATGTTGAATTTTACTGTTAATTAAGGATGTGTCCTCTATTTGACTATGACTTTCTATTTCTTTCATCACAAAGAAGTGTTCTTAGGATGGTACTTTTTTATTAAATGTTTCATGGTTAGCATGGAATGTAGTTGGACAAAGTTGCATATGTAACCAGATATTACCTTTCCATATACAGTAATTGTTTTATTTTTTCTCCTGAATTTTTCTCTTTAAAAGATAATTTGTAATTTTACTAAGTCTGTAAGCATTTTTTTCTTTTCTAAATATCAACGTCGCCAAATGGTTAAGTGAAAATAAATTATTCGTCTTCTCAAAGGCATTTCTCTATTTAACAGTGGAATAATTCTCAAATCCGCCAAAATTTCTTACAGAAACTTCTATATAGGAATTGGAAAAAGGTCTAATCAAGAAATATTCATAGATTTGAAGGTCAATTACGTAGCTCCCTTTTCTTAAATGGACCTCGACTGCCCCTAACGAATTAATTCAATTTTTTCTTCTTCGAAATTTCGGAAGACACATGCACACACACAAAAAGAAATCCCCTCAAAATCGCAACGCCTTAGAGACCTCAAATTTCAAGCGAAGAAGTTAAAATTCAGAATATACCATTAAAAAAGGAATGAAAAATCTTTTCACTCATCTATCATCTCGATGAGTTCCAAGTAATCGTTTCCTTACTGTTTCAACTGGTGAACTTTGTTGCAATACTGGCGCCCACTAACTTGTTCTCCGAATCACCAAAACTCGTGGCACCTTCATAATGCTTGTAAGCAAGCAAAGGTCCTTTAAACTAATTAAGTTCATTAAGAGAAGTATTCAAAAGTACAGAACTATTATTTACAACAGAGGATATTCACTCCTACCTCATTAATTTTCGCAGATTACGTCAAAGGGCTTACGTCCTCATTTTTCTTTGCTGAACGTATCAAAGCGTCTCTCTTTCTTAAGTTCTTACATCCGTCTGCTTGAGTATTTTTCCCCTCTCACTCACGCTGCGGTTGGGGAGAAGAGAATCCATTTCATTGCGAAATCTGTTCCCACAACAATTGCCTCATTTCGATGGTTACTGACCCTCGACAGAGGGGGGCTTGAAAATGGTCACGCTTAGGGACTCACATTCCTCGATACCACATGTATGCATGTACATGGAATACAAAAATGGATCATTGGAAAGTTAGAAAGAAAGCAGACGTTAGAAAACAATGTTTCAAGTTTTAATAAAATGATTCAATCGAAGATAAGCTTTAATATTTTAAGCTCATCTTTGTTCTTTACCGTTAAATTGAAATTTTTATGAATAAATTTGAAATATTTGGTATTGAAATGCTTCCTAATTATTGAATACCTATATAACTATTTAACTTCTTTTAAGTCAATTATCATGTAAAAGAATTAAATGATCAAATTTCATTGAAAATTAAACTGTGAACTTATAGATAAGAAAATTAATTTACAAATAGAATATATTTTTTCACCTTTATTTCCTTTTGGTATAATTTATATGGACTTTTTTTAAAAAATATTTTCCTTTCGTTCTTTTTTTCTTAATAATTTAGAGAATTCAGTAGCTTATCTGACGCTACTAAAAGCTATGTTATGTTATCTTAAGAATTAAAAGATTTAATATATAGCATGTAATCAAGAAAAAATAAAGGGAAAAGACTGTTGTTTTTAATATAATCCTATAAAATGATTGAGGATAAATACAATTTCACTTAACTGATATACAAAATACACCATATTTTTTCATAGGGAATCTATTTACTTAGAAATTAGGGAACTTTCTACCGGAAGTTATTTAAAGATATCTGATTTATCGAGAAGAAGCGATTGGTTTATTGTATTTTATGACGTTAAGGAAATGTGAGTAATTTTATGTTATCTAAACATAACATTATTGTGTTACTTTTTTTCAGGTATTCTACGAAATACAATTAATACAAGTAGTGGCAGTATATGTTTCGTAACATTTTCACGAAAGGTCTGTTGATTTTGAATAAATTAGCTTATTTTCATTAAGAGATGAAACTGTATGAGATAAATTTTATTTTTTTTACAAAAGGTTAATAAAATATGCAAAACAACTCCAAGAACTTTCAGAATGAATGATTAATACACAGTTCCTTTTTCTTTCTTTAATCATATGTTGAGCTACTTTACAAAAATCCACTATAATAGAATTATTTGAAAATATTTATTTTGATATAAATGGGAGATAAATTTCTATTTGTTGATAAGTATTATTTGTATTTAGTTTCTGAAAGAAAGAAGTTTTATTCTTGAGTATTTTATTTAATGCCTCCAGTAACTCTTTTTTCCTGTTTCTCATATGAAGTTATGTAAATCGAATCAAACGAAATTTGTCCCTATCCTTAGATTCAAACTAATACTTCAAGAACAAATAAAATTCTGATTTATATTTCATATATGAAGAAGATTAAAAATAGTTCAGAATCAAAATACGACTCGCATGACTACAAAGCACCCTTACATCTTTACATTAAATCCATTTAAATCTTCTTTTTGTGAATATTTTTAAGCGAATTTATACATCAAAAGTAATTTATATACAATTTTTATTCATTCTTACATGACCACCATAAAATTCCATTAATTTTTTTTTCTTTAATTGTATTTTTATTTCAATTACGAAAATTTCAAGTTCCTTAATTACTTAACTTGCTATGCATAAGAAACATAATTCCTTTTAAGTTTAAATTTGGTTTCTCGTGGCAAGTTAGAAAACTTTTAAACACTTTCTTCAAAGAAAATTTTCTTTTTACTCTGCATAAATAGTTTTAAACTCTTGTCAGTAATTATTCCCCTCCCCTTTATTTAAAAGAAGAATGTGTAGCTACATACTCATATGTGAATTTGTTTTTAATGTCTTCACATAAATATATAGAGTAATTTACTTAAAACATAAACACAGCAATTAATAACTTAGCTTTTACCTCAGACTACTAAATAATCAGTAGTTTGAAGTGGAAGTCAATGATGATGGATCCTTATGGTTTTATGGTTATATGGATGGATGATGGTTTGGTTTTATAGACGTCACACTAAAAGCAGTGCGACTGTTATTGGTGACCGACTTCGTAAATTTGAACCCCGGTTAAGCGACGAGGACAGCACCAAAGAAAAGAATCCAAAACTATAACATAATAATCTATACTATTTTTGAAACTAATACTTTATACTAATTTTTAAAACTATAACAATATCTCATACGTTTGCCATCCTCTTCATTTATTATGTATCTGTTCCAAAAGATTCTTGGAACATACCAATAAAGACTTAGCTTGTCAAGTGGTTAAGGAATCTTTGTACAACGTAGAAAGATTTATTTGTATGTTAAGGTTCTACCTAAAAGGCAATATCCTCGATTTAATTATTTATATTTTCTATACAATTGCTGACGTAGTTCGAAAGGTTAATTAATTTTAATGATCCGAAACACACACACATATACAGCTCGAAATCCTACATTAATTATTCATTCTTCATTCTTTAAGACTCTTTCTAAGTTTTCGGTAACTAATGAGTCTTAAATAGATGGAACTCACTTCACAAAGAGGAATAATTTAATCTTTTTGGAAGGAAGCATTTGAAATACTAGTTGCTATTAAGGGTTCAAAATTAAATGTTATTTTATAAATTCCAAACACAATATTGCAAGCTCTGTTTGAAAAAGATGCGTGGTTTTGAATAACTATTTTTAAAGTAATTGTAGAGATTCTTTCTATTTTCGACTGTTTTATGCATTTATTTGTTCAAATAATATCTTTAATTGTTTATTAAGGAAGATAATATAAATGATAACTGAAAATATTACTGTGTGGATCTCTCTCTCTCTTTTAGAGGTTACGCACGTTTGTGCTTAAAAATTATGTTTATGATATTGGGGTTTGAGCAGTTAACAAGTAATTCTGAGCATTAAAAAGCTTCAAGTTGTGATAGAAAACATTTCAATACAAAAAAAGAATGTATACGAATTCTTCAGTGCATTAATTGTCCATTGAGTCTCAAACACAAGAAACAGACATGAAAGCCAACACTGTTTTTTCAAAGCCTCTTTGACAAGTGCCTACAGCATCACATGACAAGTATCGCATCTCGGATTAATTTTTTACGAGTGCATGCCCGTTTTTGAAAGAATGCTTCTGAATCTGAGGAGATCCTCTCTATTTAAGTATTTATTGCAGAGAGCAGCACATAAAAAAGAAATACCTGACGTTTTTGAAATTTTATGTCAACTCTTTAATTGCGATGTTTAGCATATTTTATTGTAGAGATACGCGAGTTAGGGTAAATATTACAAACAACGCTATAAAGAAGCATTCATAAACAATTTTGGTAGAAAATAATTTTTTTTCCATATATTTTTGTGTCCATGATTCAACGTATGACATAAGACAGTATGTATACTCTCGTTATAATTGGTTTAATATATGCGTTTGTTCGAATCTCCCTCTTTTTGTCAATAATGAATGAGTGGAATTGTTCTTGAGCAGTAATTTACACTCAGTGGAATGATCCTTGTTCCTCACGAATTCACTGAAAATATAAAAGAAAAGCGAAATACTTCAGTCATTCACCGAATATGTTTAAAATACCTTCTGATATTTAAATGAATATATTTATCTTTTTGCAAGCTAAAAAGGAGGCCTAATCAATTGAATATATGATTATTTTTGGTCTGTACGTGGTTTATTCGATTCATTGCTGCTGGATGGGGCATGAGGAAACTCTATAAAACTTTTCAAGAACTATTTTTCTTATTTACTTAAATATTCCAACTATTGACGTCCGCAATGATTGATTATACTAGAAAGAATGTTAGAATATAATCAAAAAAGGAATTAATCGATTATTTAAAGAGAGATGTACATGCGATTTTCTTTTATCGTTGTTTTTAAATTAAACCTACTAAAATCAAAAGATTCAAATTATATGCCTTTGATAAACTTGACACTCAGTGTGTCTTATTTTTTTTCTTTCAGTTCTAAAATTTAGTGACTTCAATTGAAATATTCTAAGAAAAATTAATTTATTTTCCTTTGAT
Source organism: Nephila pilipes (assembly GCA_019974015.1). NCBI lineage: Eukaryota > Metazoa > Arthropoda > Arachnida > Araneae > Nephilidae > Nephila > Nephila pilipes. The sequence goes on along the minus strand of BMAW01064684.1, from coordinate 484,010 downwards.
AGTGATTTTTTTTAGTTTAGTTTTTTATTAACGTCGCCCTAGAAGCTACACAAGGGTTATTGGTGACGGACCACGCAATTTTGAGCCTCGGTCAAGTGACGAGGACGACATATGAACTGCCCCTCATTTCTTAACTTCTTTGATATTGAGGCACCGATATGGGGAATTCAAACGAGTATTAAGATGTCATATTAATCTTAAAGTTTCTGATCAATTATTTAATATTGAGGAATCTTTGATTCGATATCCATTTCAGAAGCAAATTTAATTTCTTTTTGCTCCGTCTATTTGAGCAAAACCTAAATAAATTATACCAAAGTAGTATAAAAAAATGAACTACACCTATGGCTTCATTTCTATTACTTCATTTAGAATTATTTTATTCCATTCTGTTAAATATATTGCTCTTCTGAGGAACATATGTTCATTTCTCGAAAACGATTTACGTAAGTAAGAAAAATGTTCGAAAAGTACCAGATTTCCTACCATATGGTAAGGAAAATTGGGGTTACCATTATGTACTGATGTCTGCACTAAATAAAAAGAATGACGTGAATATTATCACTTAAAAATGGCATGCCAACAAATATCAAAAGATAGAATGATATCTAAACTTTACAATCACTGAATTGACAGTGAACAAGGAACTTAATTTTCTCGCATGATAAAAAAATAACATTAAAAATAATAATAATTTTCAAAACAACAATTATTATTAATTCGGTTTATTTTCAACAATTTTGCATAACACTTTTTTTCTAAATCTATATGATTTAAAAATACAGATTATTCTCAAATATTTCACTATAAAATTTTTAAGAACGTTAAGAAAGATAAAAGATCAAGACATTCGAATAAATGAGGAAGAATTTTATGGATAAAAAAGAATGTCTATTTCCACTATGGAATTTTCTCAATATGCTAGAGTAATTCAGAGCATTGTGTAATCATTATTATGTATAGTATGCATTAATCAAATCTATCAATATTTGTATTATGCATTTATCAAATCTATGTATTAATATAATTCAAACCATTCCCCCTAAACGTTTCCAATCTTTCTTTATTTTATATAATTCAAAGATTATTGATTTATTGTTCTTTTCCACATTACTGACAATTAAAATTGCAACACCATGAATGAAAACAAATGCAAAAAGATATTTATTGTACATAAACAATATGGCAGGAAAACAAAAGGCTTAAATTGGCAAGCAGTTAGGGGGCTTAAAGGGTACGAAATTAGTAAAAACAGCTGTCACCCCTGGCAATTTAAATGGTCCTTACCCGGTTATGCATGGAATTGAACTGGGCTTGGATGACAGAAATGGGCAAAGTTATTCCATGCTTCTTCATGTCTATGCCACATTTCACCAAATATATTAGCTGGAGAGGGGTAGGGGGCAGTCTCTCAGCAATCGATGATTAGATGTTTTCAGTGGGTGAGAGATCTGGAGACAGTGTAGGCCAAAGCAGCAATCGAATACACCGTGTATCGAGGAAGGTCAGAACACGACGTGTATCATGTGATCTTGCAGCATATTGTTGGATGAAAGCCTGAACGATGGGTCACAACCACTGGAAGTAATATGTCAGAAATGTAACGATCTGTGTTCAAATTACCTTTGATGCCAACTAGATGAGATGTGCGTGTCATGTACCCAGTGGCAGCCAAACCATCACACCAGGTGCAGGACCTCTATGCCGATATCTAATGTTAGCAGGTGATGAGCTGTCTCTTTGGAGCCTACAGATATGTTTACGACTAACAGAATACTGCAAGCATAACCGATACTCGTCTGAAAAGTCGACATTGTACCCCTTTTTTATCCAGCTTTGTCGTTCTGCGACCAAAAGTCGCCGTTTCTCTCTATATTGCATTGCCAAGGGAAACCGAAATAATGGTGGCGATGCCGGCTGCTGCTAAAGTCGTCACACCGTACGAGTGAATAATGAGCGTGCTAAAAACATGCCAATTTCCTGACTAATATTCCGTGATGTGGTTGTTCGATTTTGCAGGGTCGACCTCATAATATGCCTGTCCTCTTGGGCGTTAGTCATGGGAGGGCAAGAAGATCCATCATGCCGTTCAGTATGACCCTCTATAACCCGTTAGTTCTATATTCGCAAGACAGTGGCTAGATTACGACCAGTGTGATGGACAATATCATGGAACGATAAGCCACACTCAAGATAGGCAACTATTCTGCATCTATGGAATTCCGATACTTGCTGGCCCATACATGCCCATTTCTTCTTATTCGAGGTATATAACACGATATTTTGAGCAAACTCTGAACTTGCGAATCGCTATCCGAATGAGAAACTTACTACTCAACTTTTATTTTATATAGTGCTTCAGATGTTATTTCTCCCTCCTACATTGTCTAAATGCACTTAAGTATTAACCAATTGCATATACTAACATCTTCCTATCATGTGAATTTATGTCTGTCAAAGCATTCCTTCCTGTTGTTGCAATTTTAATGGCCAACAGCGTTATTCTGTGATTTTCGAATTCAGTATGATTATTGTTTGAATATTTTTTTTATAACTAAATTAGATAAATCTGAAAATTTATTTCTGTTTATAATGAAAAAGTGTCTCAAAAAATTTAATACGTTCATTTTTGAACTTTTTGAGAAATATGATTATTTGATATAATTTTATGTAAAGCACGTAGAACTGATTTTATACACAACACTTTCTGAAAATGTCTCCGTCTAACGTGTAACACAAATTTTTGACATTAGAACTTAAAATATCAGTAATTAAAATAAATCTAAAGGCTGTCTTGTGTATCTATGGATCAATCAAGATTAATGTGACATCCAAAGGTAAGAAAATACAATAATTTTCCACTAAGTGTTTCAACAAAATTGCACTCTGAAATTCGGAGATCAATTTTAATGCTGAATAAACAAACACCAATATTTCATACAATATATCACTTATCATTATCTTTTTATGCACTACATCATTAATCAGTTAGTGAATTAATAAATGAGGAATATCTTTAATAAATTTCTCATGATAATTAATTTATCAAAATCTATTGCCTAGTAAAAGTCAATTTAAAGTTAACTTATCTGATATTTTTATACTTTTTTTAAAAAATTCATTTTATTTAAATTTTTCTCTTACTATAGGTACGTCTTATAAGAGAGATTAACTTGAGATTATTATTTCCTATTAAAAGATTTAATAAAAGTCTTCACTTAATGAATTCAATACCTGCGAGAGACAGATTTTCTTCTTTTTATATACACAATAAGAACACAAGGCATGCAAGCATAATTTTTATGAAAAAAATAGTTAAAAATTAGTTTATTCGGTTACCTATAGTTTAATGCTAAAATTTATGTGTATAGTATTGTTTTTCAGTCATCTAATGCTTTTTCAATGTTTAATTACATTCAGTAATAATCTCGTTTGAATTTAATTCATTCTAAAAGAAATCTTTTTTTAAAACTTTTTATCAAAATACTCTTTTCAACTCATTTTTTTTCATAAAACTATATTTTTTTAAATATAGATTTTACCATATAAAGAAAATAAACACTCAATGTTTTTCATCATTTTTCCATAAATTACTTTATAATTTCAAAACGAAACAAAATATCCTGAGGGCTGTTGAAAAGTTTGAAGAAAAAAAATTGCACTCAAATGTGAAATTTGAGTGCAATTTTTTTTCACATTTCAACCCTTCACCACTAACGATGGAATTCAAATCCCCCCCCTTTTTTTAACTCAATGTTTAAATAGAAGTATAATTTTTATGAAAATAGCTATTTCAAATTTAAAGTCTGAAGAAAAATTTCCAATATATATGATAAAATGGCAAAAACAATTTATTTAATCAAAAAGCTATGCATATTTTTTTATAAATGCATATTAAAATATTTTTGTATTGAGCTTTATGAAGACAAAAAAGCTGAGGTGTTAGCATTTGTTTACCATATTATTTTAAGTATAAAATTTTATGAAGGTATCTATTGTCTGATTTCTTATTTCTGAATGTATTAAACAATGCTATCTTCCCGAGTCAGAAAGATAGCATTTGAAAGTCTTATCGCAAGTAGAATTAATATTACAGTCAGTAAATGTCTTCAGTACATATCAGAATGTTGCAACTATTTGTGAGAGAAAAAATATCTGATTTTCATAAAGCAAATGGAAGATTATTACCTTTTATAAAAGCAATAGCTTTCCATTTCCCTTTATTACAACTAGAATTAATATTTTAGGAAATATTAATTGTATTCCAATGGAATATAGTATTTTTGTTGGTATTACTCTGGAAGAACGTCACGAGGTGTGGTTGTAAAATAACGAGACTGATACTGCTATAGAAGAAGTACGTATGCGCCAAATGCAGCTACCGACAACTGTTTAGAGTGCAGGCGTCTATTTCGAATGTAATGCTTCTTGTTTCTCTGAACACAAATCCATATAGACGTAGTCTTCGTTCGCATAAAGAGTTTTTTGTTTTTTGTTTAATCTAAAATGATAAAAGTAACAACAGGGCAATGAATTGTTGTGAAATTTCACATGAAACTAGGAAAATCCG
>BMAW01064684.1:328144-469663 GCA_019974015.1 Nephila pilipes | reverse complement strand
GATAATGGAATGAGCTGGCGCATTGTCTGGGTGAAAAGTTTACCATGTGGATTATTTGTCAACTTCTATATCTCAGCAAACGCAAGAATGCGGTCAATAGGATCAGATTACCATTTTTCGATATTGTCATCCGTATTTGACGTGAAAAACGCTTAAACCACTTAAACGTGAAAAACATTAAATGCCATACACTTCTTTTAATAAATTTTTAAGCTCTGTAGCGTGCTCAACCATCATCAATAATCCCACTAAAGGGAAACAGAGTATCTTCACAAAATAAGTTATTTCGAAGAATCTGTGGAGTTAACCAACCACTCGTGCTATGAATCGTAACCAACACGCACGTGCCCTCCAGAGAGTACGATTTCCATTAAAGCAAGCCATCTTCGGAAAGAGTGACAGGCTGAAGTGTTTTACAAGATTTCTAGAGGTCTTTATCTTTGGAAGGTGGTTCTTAAATAATGCATTCTGTTTCGCAATGATGGGAGAAAATGCTTTTCTCGAAGATGGAAGGAAGGAGAATTCAACGTATGAAGAAAAACATGAAAAATATTAGCCTTCATTATTTTTAAATATATGCGGTAATCAAAGATAATTACTTTAAAAAATCGTTTCTTGATGAATTGAGAAGATTTCTGTTTAATGCAGTAAATCATGCCTAAAAGTGAATATTTTCTTACTTTCCCCCTTCACTATGACGACGAACAAAATCATTACCAAGCCAATGCAAGGCACAGATATTGATCCTTCATTCATAATCTTAATTTAGGGAAATACCAAAACAGCTCTGCTAGGCGAGTGATTATAGGTCAACTAATAGCTATACATCCAACGTGTATAGGTAACTTAGAACTTGAGCACGTCCATTGACCTCTTGAGAATATGATTTCCATTAAAGCACGCCGTTTTCGTGAAGAACGACGGACTGAAGTGTTCCACAAGATGCCCTGGTGTCTGTACCTCAGGTTCGATGTCGTTAAATATTAGATCCTGTCTAGTGAGGGTGAATAATTTACTGTTTTAAGGATAAAGTAAGGTTTCAAAGTAAATATTAAAACATGTCTAAGTTGTTTTAATTGTTCTATGATTTAATATCTTTGATATTTTAGTAATAACTATCATTAAGTATTTTTTAAAACCATAAGTTTATACCAAAAGTTCTATGTAGTAATGTGCGTGTCATTAAAGATGTATTATATGACTTTATAGCGAAAATTTATTAAAGTAATAATATTATATAACTTTGCAACCTGTGCTCATAAGATTATTCTTTTCAAAAAGAACTATAAATAAATGCACAAACCTAACTTTGTATTTATCTTAATATGGAAAATTATATTCGAACAAAACTTAGTATTCTTCAGAATTTAACATTACTTGTAATGTTTTCATTAAATGCATAAATAGATACATTACATTTTTTTAGTTTAACAGGGTGGTGTATTTTCGACCTTTACGTTATGAAGTTTTATTTTGTTAAATAATTTAAATATTTTCCATTAAGTATGTGTATAATTTCGGTTGTTTTTTGTGTAAAAAAAACTTAAAACTGAAGTGAAAGGATTTTTAGTTAAGAGTATAATTTAACTACTTCTTAAGGAAGAATATCACCAATCATATCTTTGCATATTTACATGGATTTAATTCGAGATATGATGACATAAGTTACTTTCTAGCTTCGCAAATTAATTAGATGTTTTAATTTTTTTTCTTTCTTTCTTTGCGTAAAGCTACTGAAATATTCAGACTGGTGCTTTCTTTTGTTTAGCTCATGCATTATCAAAGAATATATGAAAACTTAAGAGCAAATTTGGTTCCTAAAAAATCAAGTATTGTTATATTTGCAAAGGTATAGCACAGGCAGTTTGAAATATATATTTTTAGAATATTACATTCTCCTTTTCCAGTTTAATGAAAGGAAGAAAAAAGTAACATAACATAGCCTGTTGTATTCAATAGCACATTAACGGAGAAAAAATAGCAATTTATATCTTCGAAGAATATTCGTAATTATGTGGCATTTATAATTTTGTAACTGTAATTCATATTAAAATAGTACGAGCCCCGATTTTTTTTCTTTTTCATTTTCTTATTTAATCTATTTATGTTAATTTATTGCGTTTATGTTTTCTTCTGACATGTTAAAAATTTTTTTATATGAGTTCTTTTTGTCCAGATAATTTAGTTCCTTATAAAATGCTCCTAAATGTGTAAATAACGAGATATTTAAGATAAATATATAATATTAATGTGATTATTTCTTTACATATATACCAATGCTGATAACACTAAATGTCTTATAACGAGACAAATATTTATTTGGTTATATTGAAACTACTATTACCTTAAAGAAATGCGATTAAAAAATTAGGTGCCTGTATAATATTTGGAATCAATCATGTTTTCATTATATCTTGTAATACGTACACAAATAAACATAAAACAAAATTTTCTACGCAAACAAACAATCTACTATCATATGGCGTAAGAATATAGTTGTCTTAAAAATAAAAACCATAAAATATAATCGTCTGAGAAATGTTTCTGTTGAAGAATATAAATAAAAAATTACATGATATAGTATAAACAAGTTAAAAATAAAAAAAATTTCATTACCAATGTTATTGAAAAATATTTCTCTCTAAAATCTTTTTTTTTTCAGAACTTTATAACTTATTTTAAAATTGGGAAAGGGTGGAATAAATATTATTTTTGCATGTATGTAACTGAAAAATTATGATGGTGTAAAATTTCAGTGTTGTGCTGATATAAATGACAGTAGATATAAATGTCTCTTACGTGATAAAGCACAAGAAATGAATATGTATTTGTTTTATTTCCCTTTGTTTATATTTAAGATAGATTTATAGGATTTTTCTTCACAAAAATAATAGAAGTTTGAAGAAACATTATTTTTATTGACTAAATTTATGTTGCATTTCCTGAAATTTATCTAAGCTTATAATAAGAAGCAATATTACAGAAATTGAAAATTATATATTTTCTAATCCATCAACTATTTACTGTAATATACATTTGTGATACCTTAACAACTTTTTAAGAAACCACCATACAAATGATCAATATATCTCTTTTGTGGACTAAAATTATTTTTTATATGCAGCAGGAAGTTTATCATAAATTTGTATGCACATCTTTTGTTTTTAACAGTGGCTCCTAAAATGGAGTATAGGCTACCAAAATTTCCTGCTTAAGGATGTAAAACAATATCCTTAAAATACCAATTTTTTACCCATTTTAGCTTAATATTTCTAGAATCGGTAGAAAACTCATTAAGTAATATTATAGACTTGAAAGAAAACATGAGAAAATGTTTAAAGCTTATTACCACAATTTATACGTTGAATTTAAAGATTTCTAAATCACACACAAAATTGAGTATATTTCTTGTTAGTAGTATCTTTTATTTAAAAATTATAAATTAATTAATAAAGTAACATGTCCTTTTGCATTTAGAATACCTTCTAAATGTTGCACATTGATACGAAAGAGTTTTAGTTGTTTCGCAAGATGTATTTGCCAGCTTTCTTGTAACACTGTTTTTAAACGTTTTCTCACATAATATGATGCTTTTTAAGCCTTTCAACTGAGACGACAAGTTTTCAATTTTCGTGAGATCAAGAGATTGAGGTGATGTATTCAGTTTCATTATACAACTGTACAATAAATATATCTAAAAGATTTTACTATTTTTTTTTCAGTTTGCTCTCTCACTAAGAAATAAAATGCAACCCTAAACCTAATTTATGTAGGCTTTCAGTTTTAAAAATATTCATCAATGTATCCGTGCGTTTCATTTTATCCTTGATTTCGTCAATAAAAACTAACCATTCCACTCATTTTGCAGACAAACACCAAACCATCACCATGTTTGACAGCGACGATTGTGTTGGGGAGGGGGGAGGAGTTGTTCACATTTAAGCTTCTGCCATAATTTCCATAGACCATTACTTCCAAAAACACTGAATTAGCTTTCATCATTGAATATTTCATTATTTCAGAAATAATGTGTCTTTGTAATTAGGTTTTTAATAGATGTAATCTTTTTTTTTTCTCAATTTGCTTTGAAAGTGAAGGGTATTCTTCCATCTACATGTTTATTATAATTTGCTTCTTTGAGTGCTCGTAGAATTGTTTCTGTATTTACCCATATTTCTCTGTTGAAGTTGTAGACGAGGAAATTATGATAGCAATTATTTTAGTAGTTTTCCTTTTTTTTTTTTTGGAATGACGTTTCTCTTGGTTGTTGAACTGTGATGATTTCTATTCTCTCTCTTTCAAATTTATTTGCAATTTGTCTAAAATTTTCAAACTTATTCATAACTTTTGAACACACCCGTGGCTGTGTTGAGCTACCTTTGTAATGTCGCAAAGAGATTTACTTACAAAAACATTCAATTGATAGTTTTCCGAATATCGGTATTAATTCAGTTTTGGAGCTCTTTTTCACATCCAAAACCTTTTTCTCTCCTAGAAATCAAATATCTGCAACTTAAAGTGCATCCGATATCTCTTTTGGATGCATTTAAGGAAAAAAAAACTTTTATAATTATTGGTAGTAAATTTTATGATAGAAAATTGCAATTTTAGTGAGTATATATTCAAGTTTATAACTGGGAAATATGGAGCCTTGCTCTGATAATTTTCTTAGTTAAAATATTATCCATTTTTTTCATATTTGTTTCTTAATTTAATATATTTAATAATATGCATTTTATTTTTCTACTAGTTGTTAAGTTTTAATGAGTGTTTAATAACATTGTCTTAAATATTTCAGAAAGAGATTGAGAAGTATATACTCTATTTTAGGAGCCACTATTTATTTATAATATGTGAGTGTATACTTTTTTCCTCCAAGATTTAAACATTTTTTCTGATGGGAAAGCCTGGTGTTTCTTAAAAGAAGTTTGATTGTGATTCTGACTAGCTGTAAAAATTATCTACCCACGCATTTTCTGGAATATTTACTATTCGAAATAAAATTTAAAGAAGAATCAGTTTCATATTAAATTATCTTTTGTCATTTATATTAAATATATTTATCGCAAAACTAATCACTTTAGAATTTTGTCATTTCTCTTCTAAATAGGAAAAAAGAAGCTGTGATCCATATTATAAATAATTATGATTGTTACTTTAAAAACAAATTATTTTTTTTTAAAATTTAAAATGCCAAAAGTATGTAATCATTATTAAACCTCAATTGCAAATTAAATCATAAATTTAATTATTTGCTTCACACACACACAACTTAAGATTTTGCGGCTCATTTTTAATCAATAAATTTCACCATTCGTAGATTTTCAAATTTGCGAAGTTTCTTAAACATTATTCTGATTTTTGTTATTATCTATGTTTCAATAAAAATATTCTATTTGTAATTTATTAATGAAAGATATTTTAGAAAATATTTTCGTCATTACAGCTAATTTTCGGGGAGTATAGAGTTTTTTTTTAAAAAAAAAGTAAATACAAACACATATATATATAAGCATCAATAAATTATTATTCATGCTTTAATTTCAAGCGTAGTCCTTTATTTTCAATTGTCATTTATTTTTAAATAACATTTCCCTTTTTAAACAAATAACACGCATAAAATACGCTATTTTGCTATTTTAATTTAAAGAATAAAAATATGCAGACATTATTTCAAGACAGAAATTATTCTTATAACGAGTGAAAAAATATTATAGGTACTTTAATTAGGATAAGTTCTGTGAAAAATGCTTCAAATTAAACATAATAATTATTCTAGTACGTCCGATGAATCTTTTAGTTTTGATGTAGTCCCAGTTGTTGAATTTAATTTAACTAAAAGAAGATTCATTGGTTAATCCATCTCATGTAGCAGGATTAATATACGTTAAATCTATTGGAGATCAAAGTCTTTACGTTAGAGTAATGCGGAAATTTGAAGAATGGAGTGCCAGTTCAGGTATCGGCCACTTGACTGTGACTAAGAATACGAAATCAATCACCATTAGCCTTTGTGCTGCTTCTAATTTTGAAGTTAATAAGCAATTAATCAACTTATCATTACATGAAATTTTTTTAACCATATAAAAAATTTATGAGATCATGAGGTAAAGGATAACAGATAATATTTTAAACGAAATAGTATTTATTAATTAATCACTGAAAAAAGTCATAAAATTAAATAAATAATTTGAAAATTAAACATTAGCTTATATATATTAATTAAACGCTAATTAAATTATTAATAGCAAGATCAGTTTAGAATATTTTGTTAATATGCCTTAATACAAATCATTGTGAATATTGGAAAGAAAAACAAATAATAATTGTAATTCCTAAAAAATCATTTAATTATTCATCATTTTTCTTCTGAAAGTTCACGAGATGCTTAAATTTATTTTATTTATCATGAATTATTAGAATATTAAATTATTTAGTGAACATTACTGTCGTATGATCCCAGGTATTAATTGTATGTAATGCTGAAAAACATTGTGATAATCGCAACTATTTTGTTTCATTTCTTAGAATGATTTCCTTCGATTTTATCAATTCTACTTCTCTTAACGAACTGACTTTCATTTCCGCAAGATGTTATCGCAAATGTGCTAAGAAGGAAGAGAGCTGCATTATCTAATTTACAAGAGTTGTTCAAAAAAGAATCCTTATTAGGAATGGGAATCAGGATATTAAGAATTAGATCTAAGAATGAGCTAACTCACTGTAGTACCGTTGGTTGGCCATTTTCTAATTTCCAAGAGGCATTTGAATATGACGTCCATCACATCCCAAAAACTCGTCATCATAGCTTTTCCAGAATATGCGAGCATCTTCGTCTTCTTTGCAGCATATTCATTGGAAGTAATTTTTTTTTTACTGTTTTCGGTGTGTAATGATAAATCATGTTCTTATAGACGGTGACAACTCGATGCAGCAGAAATCAAATTTTAGCTTTACAACAAATATCTGCCGAATGAAAAACCTATGAATCAGTAAGAAATTTTTGGCGTCATTTCAGAGATATCTGCACACAATGTAACATCAAACCGTAGCAACACCATCGGTTGGCGAAAACAGATATTATCTGAACCACCTTCGTAATAATTAACTTAAAAATTTACCATAGACACAATCGAGAGGAGACATTGATGTCGCGAATTGCAATTCATCTCAATTGAATTGTATTCAATAAGACAAAAACTACCAAGAACGATTTTAACTTTTTAAATTAGTGTATATTAAATTTGGATAGTTACTAATCAAATAATTAATTTAGTTTTTCCGATTTTTTTCAGTGTCAGTTTTCTTAAGTTGAAGTGCATTTTTAATACATCCCTCAAAGAGAGAGTTCCTAAATTACTCAGTTAATTAAATGAACCATTCAGTTCTGAGTCAATCTCGTTTGAATGGCTTATTTCATACAATTCTTAATTTAGTTGAAAATAAGGCTAGACCTTTTAATCTTCTGACATTAAATTAATTTGTAAATAACATCTTAGTGTGACGTTTTAATATAAACTAATTTTGCATCCCTTTGAAGCATGGATAGTTGGAAGTAATTGAATTACGATTGGATGCATCATCAGTAAATAGCTTGAAGGGCTAGACACACAGAAAGTGGAAGTAAAAATCGAGATAATATGAAAGCTAACAATATTTTTGAAAAGCGACACTCTTCCCCAACTTTCGGATTCTGTATTTTGAATTCACGCTTAAACGCATTACAGACATTTTACAACAAACAAATATTATAATATGTTGTGACAATAGTTTGCCGCAAGCGTCTTTGTAGTATTCCAAAGTGTAATAAATTGAAAGAAGAAGATTCCACGCTTTGTTAATTTGATAAGAAAAATGTTGCTGTCGTTGTTGTTTAAAGAGATGATTGAATTAAGTCTAGTATCCAACAGAGTTATTATTATTTTTTTTTTTGAGTATTTGAAAGATGTTTCTGGAGCTATTTTCTTTAACATGGTCTTTTTTAAATTCAATTAGTATCAGCATTCGAAAAGAAATCTTTTCTAATATTATTACTGCTTAGCAAAACAAATACATATAACAAATCTGTATTAATAATATTTATTAATCAATATATTTCCTTTACTTCTGATATTTATGGAATAAACTTTAGACACTATGTGTTCTCTTCTTTTTTCTAATTTCTGTAATGAATTTAATTTGATATGTAAGCAATGTACTAGATATGTAGAATATGTTGTTTATCAAAATTGACACGCAAACCAAAGATCTAAATATAAAAAAAACAGCTTCAAATTTTCTACATAATGTAGACGCTGGGTGGGCCTTTGGTAGATTATATTAAGAACTTCAAATTATTACATATTTCTTGCAGATGGGGTCGAATGAGATAATACCAAATCATTTAATTTTGAGAGAAGTATGGTTCAAAATTAATTCAAATTACGGATAGGGAAAGAAATTAATATTACTTTTAAGAAAAATCATTTGGAGGAGAAACTTAAATTAAAGAGAAGAAAAATTATGAATCACTGGTAATTTGTTGATAAGGATATTATAAATATTCTTGTAAAATATTTGTTCAACTCAGAAAATATTTTAAACAGGACTCAAAACTTTTTAAATTTGAATCAAAAAAGGGAAGACTTAAACAATAACAAGATCCACCTTCATTTCTGAATATTAACTCCAATTAATTAAATGCTAAACCTGTGTAAATTAGAGTTAGGCGTATTCTCTTTTGGAATATCTAACTTTTTACTCTGATAATCTGTATTAATCTCATAATTTAAATCTGTATCGATTCCATATAATTTTCCGCGATTAATATATCGCTTGCATTTATATCATCTAAATATATCTCCAAACACCCTTATACACTCGTATCTCTCTTTTATAATATATCCACACTATTTCTACTCTGAATTTGAGGCAACGAAGCTAAGCTTTCCTAAATCCTTGAAAGAAATTTCTGTTTTGGAATTTTTAATTTTCCTCTAATATTATAATGATAAGTTATGTTTAAATCGATTCGTCTTAATTTGAAGCAACAAATCAACTAAATTTATATCACCTAAAATTATCTTTAAAATCATTATGCATCCCTTTCAAAGATAACTAAATGATATTTCTCAAAAATCATTTTCCAAACAAGAGTTGAGGTTTAAACATTTATGAACACTAAAGATAAAATGAATGCCATTCAGTAGGCAAGACATATCTTTGTTGTATTAATAAATTCTATTTATTTTCAGTCCACTTTAAAAAATCTGATTTATGTAACTTTAAGAAATGTATCATTATTTCAGTTATTAATCTTAATAAGTATAACGCCACATTAGTTATTTTAATATATCTATTAAATATTGAAAATCGTTTTACAAAGCAACAATAATTTTGGGCTACTTATGAACTTAATAAAAAATTATTAAGTGAATATCAACATAAATTAAAAAGTCAACATAAGATAATCTGTCGTAATAATTTATCGACTTAAAGTGTCTAATTGATTATTAAAAAGCCTTATAAAGAGTCAATAAATATTAACTGTTGCTGCTCTACATCCTTCATAATCCAATCAATCAAAAGCAATTTTACCTGAATACATGATTTTTGATCACACTGATGAAATAATGATACATTAAATAATTACATTAATTAATGTATAAATTCAAATAAGATATATTATTCTACAAGTACTATTGCAATGAGGGTATTAAAATTTATTTTTTTCTGCAATATCTAACTTTGAATCCTTGTCAAAATATTTTTTTCATTAAAGTGCTTAAAAATTTAGATTTAACATTTGAAGATAAAAATGTTTCAACTTAACATTTTTAAAAGCTTTATAATAAGTTATATACACTTAGGAAACTTACAAATGGAAAAAATGGTGTTAAAATAAGGGAAATATGAATTAATGTATTTAAAGTTGTAAAAAATCAATTGTAAGATAACAAACTTTTTACATATTTAGATTTCTCATATTATGAAAGTCTTAAGAAAATTTAATGCTTTATCTTTGATTATTTCAGGATATAACAGGATATATAAATTTATAGAGGCATATTACATATTTATGAATATCAATTACTATTTGTCCATTTTTTAAACTGTATAAAAAGTAATAAATATTGTGAATGATTTGCATGAAATAATATTATAGACACTCTCCTCCCGTTCAAATAGTTTTACCAAATATTCCTGAAACTATTCCTAATGTTCTGATTTTTGTAAATGAAATTTGGTGTATAAGTCATTTAGATAATTTTTTTTATTTAATTTGACAAAAAATGGAATTCAAAAAATAAAAATATTTAATTTATAGATGAATTCTAATCTTAAGTTAATGAATTATTCTATTACCGTCCTAACTTTGTTTTTTTTAAACGTTAACTTTTATATCAATTTTATCTAGTTGCAATGGAAATTGAGAAAGCTGTTGAGTGTTCCATTTTTTTACAAACGTACATTAATCTTAAAACAAAAAGAAATCTATAAAAATATCGAAGTTAATTGAAATAAAAAAAAGATCATTTTATTACCCATAGTAAAATAAATTTCTAGAAATGAGACTCTTTTTACTAAGAAAACTATTTACCAATTCGTGCTTGAATACGAATACTTTGATTAACTTTATACATAACAACATATAAGTCTTCAAAATCAATAATTTAGATTCTTACTCATTAAAAATTACATTGATTATGACATAAAAATATAATTACATTTTTATTTTGATAAATATTCAGTTACTTAATGAATACATAATTAACTACAAAATTATTCATAAATAAGTTTCGATTGTTCAAAGAAGTACAAAACATTTTAATCTAAGTTACGGGATATTAGTAATAACATTTCTGATTTGGAGTTAAATATCGTTCATCTGTTCATCGGTTCATTCATGGACATATTATTATTATTATTTTGATGTTTCATTGATAGAATTTATTTAATACGTTTTGAGTACCACGAAATGTTATTTTACAAAAAACGCTTGCCAATTCGTCAATTCTCAAAGTTATATCGCTAATCTACTGGTATAGGTTTTAGTACGTTAATTTCACTTCTTGTATTTTCAGAAAAGACTGCTTTAAAATTTGCCTCTTCGAAATTATGTTTACAAACTGACTGTTCAAATGAAAATACAAAAATCTAATGTATTTTAAGGAATAAAATCAAATTTGTAAGAGCACATTTATAAATTCAAAAACACAATAATAACAATTAAAAATATTTGAATTCTTATTTTATTTGCCCCCAATCTTCATTACTATTATTTTCCTAAGTGTATTAGAAATTTTATAGTTGTTATAAAATGAAATTAATTACTAGTAATTAATTGAAGAAAAAACATTCATTCGAAACCATATTAATGATTAAAACAAAAATACTATTCAGCAAACTAAAAAATTATTTTAAAGTTTCATCAACGTTGTGAAACAGAACGACTTTTTTGCAATTTAATGTGTGTTAATTTTGTAAAATAGTTCATTGATAAATGATTTCTTCCTTTCATAATTTTGTCTTTGACTAGAATTTGTCTTCATGTATTGTGTGTAAGAGTTTTGATTGTGCTTTTCTCCTTCTAACCTTTTTACAAATTCTTTAAGCCCAAATATTTTACATTATTAGAATGAAGCCTATTTTTCAAACTGCTACATGTCCAAAAACGACATACAACTTTTAAAAAGAAACCGAAATTAAAATAATAAAACTCAAATTACGCTAGATGCTAAGTCGAAGTAATTATTTCCGTGGGCATATCTCTCTCGTTTAATAATTTGCTTGCGAAAAAAAGTAATAACGATATTGCTGTGAGCGATAGCAACACACTAAAGTTTTTTTTTTTTTTACTTTACATATCATAAATAATTGGGCTAATTTGAACATTTGTATCAAAATAAAGATTTCCTGGAAGAACCGGGTTTTCTTGATATCTCACTCCTTGTCCATTAAGAAGTTTTTAATGAGAGAAAAGTTTTAGGGATGTTTTTAAGATACAACTTAATTTTTTAATTGATTATATGTTTACTCTGAAAAAACTCAATGAAGATTTATGTAAGGATCATAGTAAAGGTAGTTATGTGACAAAATGTTCAAAATTTTGCGAAAAAAATGGCGACGTTTGTATCTAAAACATTTGCTCTTTGAATCAAAGTTCTTTTTTCAGAGGCAATTTTCAACACAGTTAAATTATTGTAAACCTAAATCTTTACTGTTTAATTACATGTACTCGACAAAAAACTAACTTCTATGTATGTCTATAATTATGTTTCAAATATAACCTTTAAATTGTTGTAACTTCTCTTGGAAATTTTCGTGAATGTTCCGAGGAAAGCTGTGAAAACATTTAATATTGTTTTTTAAGTGTTTCTGCATGTTTTTACTACAATCTCGTTAAAACTTTGTAATTTCAATTACTTACGAAAACTTCCCTTTAACTAACTTCCGAGGTTTCTATCTGATTTTATATCTTAGTTTTCACCATGTTCTTAATCAAATGAAATGAGATGATGCAAAATAAGTAAACTTTAAGGGTGGAGTGAATAGATATAATCAAGTCATATAAAAGCAACAGGAACTGAGTTGAGAAATAATAATAAGGTTACAGTAATAGGATGAGTGTTAGAATAATTTGCATGAAAGGCTTCTTGCGTGTCCACTTGATTTGAAATTAGATTAATGCATGAATATTTGAAGGATGTACTTGTATTGTATTCCGGTAAGCGCATTCTTTGATACATCGTAAACCTTCTTAGTAATTGTAGAAAGAGACGTAAAACTGTTGAGAGTATTCTCCTTTTGAGAGGATTAATAAACTTCATTTTAAAATATGATTAACTATTTTAATTACTTTGGTCTTGAACTTGATTTGAAGCTTAGATTTTGTGGATAGAGTAACATTTAAGACGATAAACGAGGTGGGTAAAATGATTCCACTATTTTCTTCAATGAAAGAAAATTAAAAGTTTTCCAGTTATACCGCCAAATACTTTTTATATAATAAATATTTTAGAAAATATCTTTCATTTAAAAAAAAATGTGAATTTTCTATATAATTGCTTCAGCAGTATTTGATTATGAATTCCGAAGCAATTCAATGGAAACTAAAAATTTTTAATTTATTTTATTGGCAAATCTCAGATTTTTTTATTTATTATAATTTAAATGATTAATTATTTACTAATGCAATACTATAAGATTTATCTTTTACAATTTTAGTAAACATTTTAATTAATCTAAAAAATAATGTTTTTAAAAGCTGAATGAAGAATCTATTCGTAAATTATATGATGCAGAAAAAAACGCATATTAAACTAGCCATAAAATTAAAATTTGGACTTTTACTTAGAAGTGAATGCTTATGCTTAGTAATGAGGTTTGACAGCAAGAAAGTGATCAGCGCTGAAGTAATCCTACACGTTCACACTCACGAGGCCGAAATAAAAATTCATTTTCTTTATAAGAATCTTATAACAAACTCTCGACTAGATAAATATAATATAACTCTTAAATTCAATTAAAAATGTTTAAATAAACGAAACATGAAAATCAAATTTAAGTTTCAATTGAATGGACCCAGAAACTATTAGACAAACATAGTTACATCTAGACTCAATAAATCTGATGGATTTATTGGCTTATTAAAAATCTTCCAGAAGCAACACGCGCGCTACTGACAGTAAATCTCGTAATTCTGACCCGTCATTGGACAATGATGCAACAAGAATAAACCTGATAAGGCATTCCATTCTTCATACGAAATCCAGCTACTTCTCAGCTCACTTCACTTCAAATCTACTTCAGCTGTGATAAGAATAAGAACTATAAATTTCTTATCCATAGTTTAAATTATGCTAATCGTTCTCTCCTTCTCTCAACAGCATTACATTCAAAACTGACTGGTTGCAGTTCGCTTCATTTCAGCATGTTTGCATTAACTATCTTTGGGAAAGAAACATGGACTTGATGTAAGAAGTAAAATAAATTTAACTCAACGAAATAATTAAATTAAAAATAAATGTTATACTTTTATCGAGATCATATTGATTCTCAAATTCGTAATAAACTGAAGTAAGTGGCATTTCGTAGTCCTTAATGGCTCTCTTTCACGGAGTCTAGGTATTTTAAAATGATTATTTAACAAAAAGAATTATTGTGAATTAGTTAATTTTAGCTATATTTAAATAAGACGGCTTTGAGGGATCGTTAGTTGCCACATGATTATCTTAATTGTAACTTGTATTATCTTACTATTTTCTATTTAAATTGTTTAATCATTACATTTTATTAGAACGGAAATTTATTTTAACATTTTATCTTTAAAGTTTAATTCTTATTAAGGTTATTTATTTAGTTATAAAATAAATAGTTCTTCAATAAGTTAACCATCCCCATAACGGGAATTTGAACTACATTATTAATTTTACGAGCTTTTTCAATGTTGACAATTTTGTATGATGAAAATATATGAGGTCTATTATCCTTTATATGAATTTTCAAGAGTTCAAATATATAATCACAGAGTAGTGCTATATTTAAACTTAATAATTGTGTTTAATAATATTATAAAATTGACTTTTCCCCAACATATCGCAATGCCTTCAGAAAATCACTACGAATGCACTTTAAGTGAAAGATTCCTGATTTCCAGTCGTTTGTGTCATAAAAACTAATCAGTGATATTAACAAAGTTCTATGATTTTAAGGTATCCGTACACCTTTAAAACGTCATTTTTTGTCAAAATTTTCTAATTTTCATGTCAGTTTAAAATTTCAACTTTTTTCTTTCTCATAGAGTTTGAATTTTGCTCATACCATATTTGGAACTTAAGTTACAGGGATTTGAATTTTACTCGGTAGCTAATTTTTAATTGCATTTGAAAGTTTGTTTTTGATTCTTCTCAAAATGAGTTTGCATATGACAGCGTAGGTATCAGAAAAAGTTATGAACCAAATTAATTTAAATTTTACAAGTATCTTCCTTATATAGTTTTTAAGAACCCCTACTACTTTACGGGTTGAAAAATTGATACGTTTTTAGTAACAAAGGTATAAATCATGTATTGTTATAACTTTTTCTTGATTTTTCAATGTTATTTGACTCGAAACACAATAAAAATAGTAGTAACATGCTTTTCATCAAGAAACTAGTACCAGCCCCAAACACTGTTATGGTGAATAAGAAAAAATTTACAGAATATGTATATTTTTGTTTACTTTTGAGTTATGAGGGTTATTCTGATAATCAATTTATGTACTATTTTCATAATATTTTCCACTCTAATTTTTTTTTGAATTAAAAGCAGATTATTAAATGTGTTTTTCATTCTTTTGGGTTACATTTTAGCATTAAAAATATTTTGATAGCAAATATCAATGTATTTTAAAACATTTCCTCCGAAGGTGTACGGATACCTTAAGCAGAAAAGTATAAAACAAGTAATGCCTGCTTCATAAATAGCAATAAAAATGTCACAATAAAGTTTACTTTTATTGTATAGCTTGCCAATAAAGACTTAGTTTACTTTGCTTCTCAAGTATTATGTACTTCCAGTGTCTCAAATGTATCTTTCGAACTAGCAGCTCATTAGTTTCTCAAAAACTTCAGGCGAGTCTTAAAGGATTATGAAGCAATAATTAATTGGTACCTGAAACTACTTAAAGTTAGCAAAATGTTTTATTTTCCAAATAATTTTAGAATCAATGCAGAACGAGACATATTACTGTTATGGAATCTATTACTCATATTTAGCGATTGTTATTCGTAATATTCCTTGTTTAAACTATGTAATGATTTTTCAACAGTCTGATGTGGTAAAAATTTTGTTAGACAATAATGAAGGAAAAACAAACAAACATTTTGAAATTGAAAATTTGATTTTTTTCTCTTTGTAAAAATTAATCTTGTTTTATGCTCAAGAATATTCATTTAGTAAGTGATTAATTTTTCGTCAGTTTATGAATACTTAATTTAAACATCCCATATGGAACTGTGTTATCGGTAAAGAAGCGAGTTTATGATTGAGGAATGTTGGGTTTAGTTGTACAGTATGATTAATGCGCATTAAAACTGTTGCATTCTAGCTAAGCCTTCACGTTGTATTGTGTGGATGTTGAAAAATGTGGGCCAACTCAAGTTTCATCCGCGTTTCTTAATCATGATTCCAAGTTGCTGGATCTATCAATATGCCATTTTGTTTCTGGTGTGACATTTGCAATTAGCCAATCCAATTTAGCATTATGAAAATTTTATATTCTCTTTCATTGTTTTGTAGCATCAGTATTTAAAACTGCATATTTCGTTTTTTTTTGGTTTAGCTCATTTATTTAGTCGTATTTCGCACTCAAATATCATCCACATCTATGAGTTGGAAAACTTGAGCAAGAGGTTATAAATGATACAGGTATTTGATTTTATTTCCGAGTGTAATAGTATTTATTGATTGAAAAATCGAACAAAAGTAAAAAAATGAATATGTCGATATTTGATTGGATTTTTAGTATAAAATTTATAAGTTAAAAAACTTGAAGAAGAATATAAAAATGATATAGATATTTTTTTTTCGTTTCTTTAAATAATCCTTGATGTTTACAATATGCTGCTACAATTACACGGGATTGACTTAGGAAATTAGTCTGACGACATTTTAAAGATATATTCAGTTTGGGATGGATTCTGAATTCTTACAGAGCTTAATTAACTTCATTCAGTTGTTACTCTTTGATCAGTATAGATCGTCTAATAAGATAAGTTTATATCTAGTACCATGATTTTGCTGAAATTCTTCTACACAAAAATAGCTGTTATAGCCAAGAATGTTTTTCATAATCAGCGTGAATTCCAGAAGAAAAATGTTTTTAAGGGTATTATTTATTTCAAATGCAATTCATTAATATGCTTTTATTATTTAATATTCAGAAAATTTTGTTCATAAATAAAATCAGGATTTCAGCATCCAAAATAGTTAAGTTTTTATAATAAATAGTTTCTATAATAGAAATATATCGTATGCACTATCCTGATGCTCATTTCAAAAACTCTAAAGCTCTAACAGTTCTTTCGTTATATTCCTTTAAGCTTTTTGGAACTCAAAGTCATAACATTTATTATTTTGTTAGTTAGAGTTAACAATTTAATCAAACTAAGTTTCTTTGAAATAAGATGTTTACACGAGTTCTTTTACTTTAAATATATTACATCAGTGCAGTTTTTATAATAGTATCTCAGAGTCATTGAATATATACAACAGTATATGCTTCCTTTGAAAAGGTATCAGAGGTAAATATTCTCTAATCTTTTGTTAAGAAAAAAGATTACAGACAAAAATCTTAATTAATGTATATCTTGCAAATATTGACTACATTCTATAACAAAATAAAACAACGACGCACCAAAAAGAAGTTGCCCATTGTAATGAAATTCCGTATGCAAAGACATTTGAACGGAACATGCAAATGATTAAAATTTCGTGTCCGATGAATGAATAGCGGAAAGGCTACATCGTATCGGAGTTGTGCACTCAGCAAGTGTATACAAGAAGCGATTCTCAACCTGATTGTCAAATTTTCTGTTGCATTGCAATTTAGGATACCTTTCAACAACTGAAGAAAAGCCTTACCGCAGGATTCGAGCTCATTCCGAGCAACTGTCAGAGTTTGAAAGATGTATAACTGGATTGAAAGAGGCAGGTTGAGCAAATCGTGGAATCACTCATCATATGGGTGGAAGCGATTAGAAAATGCTGGCAAGAATGGGTGGGGTCCACCTAGAGCGGCAGCAAATCGGGAGGGCGGAGTGATTGTTAGATCAGCTGTCACAGAGCCTGATTCATCATTATCAACCATCAGACATGCGACTGCACATGAGTGTCCACCACGACCCTTCACAAACGGCTGATAAAGCGAAATCTATGCTTGTACCGACTACTACACCACCTGCCACTGACGCCTGCATACTGTCGAGCCAGCTTACTCTGCTGCTTGGCTCGATCAGATTGGAATGATGCAGACTGGGGATATATAGTATTTAAGGAAGAATCCCACTTCCAACTGTGCCCTGACTATCACCAAAAACGTGTATGGAGACGCTCAGGGCAGCGGACTGAACTTGCTTTCACTATTGCACCCCACACAGGTTCTCAACCAAGAGTTATAGCCTGGGGTGCCATTTCCCTTGAGAGCCTGATACCTTTGGTGGTCATTAGAGGCACACTTACAGCACAGCGGTACGTCGACGACAATCTGAGACCTGTTTTGCTACCGTTCCTTTTGCAGTACCCAGGTCTTGTTTTTCAGCACAATAATTCCAGACAACATACGGCACGTGTTGCTATGGATTGTCTTACAGCTTGTCAAACATTTCCTTGGTCAGCCAGATCTCTCTCCAATCGAGCATGTCTGGGATAGGATGGGAAGGCGACTGCAACTACCAGGAAATGTTGATGACCTAGCCTGACAATTATAGTGAATCTGGCTAGAAATACAGCTGGAGACCACCAGGGAGCTTTATCAGATGTTCCTTCATGCAAAGGGTACTATAGGTAACTCGTACTTGAACATTTTTTCAGATATTGCCTACCACCAATAATTCTAGTTCGTTTAGCAACTAGAAAAAATTTCAATACAGTAGGAAAAAAAAATAGGGATTTTTTTTTTTATTTTCAATGGCAAGACAAATACAAACATGAAAACTAGAACATATTAAAGATGTGACCGAAGTCATTGCCTCAAAATTTCTCTTGCACGCCAGGAAAGCGCCGTTTCTGAGTCGCCGGGAAATGATTCACATCGACGCCGGTGGTCTCTATTCATTGGATCTGCCGAATCATTGAGAGATTCAACAAGTGCGTAAAAATTCTAATGCGATGGAGATGCATACTTGGACTTTATCTTTTTTGGTTATGACTAACCACCAGCGTTACATTGCAGAATACTAAGGCCAGCCTCCGAGACTTGGCGAGAATGATGGTGGGAAGACATGCCGAGAAACACTGCAGAAAACTGCAACGTTGAAGAACGTTGCCCGTGATGCACCAGTGTGGAGGTAAATCTACGTTGCATCCCAAATTAGGGAAATTTAATGTATATTAACTGAAAAAAGTAGGAGAGTTTTTCAAATGAATATTATAAATGTATCTTATGTAATAAAATAGGTAGTGTAAACATAACAATTTAAGTTAAAGTAAGTTAGAATATATTCAGTCAGATAACAAATTTTTTGGTCTGGACATGCTATATGTACCAAACCACATGATAGTAATAGAGATAAAATAATTAAAAATAGTAATAAGTATCATTAAGGTAGAATTTCATTTTAATTTAGTTCAACGCCACCCGATAAAGCCATGTGCTCTTGGAGTAGCGTCCCTTGGAAGAGAAGCGGAAGAGAGCACCTTCGTGAAAGGGTGTCCTTAGCATTTATTTTATTACAGTTTAATATGTCAATCGAACATGAAGTTAAAAATTTATCCTAACAATTGGATTTAAGGGAGCCGTATAAATATTTATTTATTTATTTAATTATTTATTTTTATTTTTTCTCATATGTGAAACAAATGAAATGAAAATGTTCTACTAGATATTCTACTCATAGTAATAAAATTGAGAGATTAAAGAGAACTTTTTTTTTATTCTGAAAAATAAATGATCAAAATTTTTAAGTATAAAATTCTTCGAGCGTTAAAAATGTTCATTAAGACTTCGGGAAAACAATCTCATGCACATAAAAATAACAAGATTAGAAACGAAATTGCTTAATCCCTTGCCCAAGTTTTTTTTTTCTTTAAAAGTCCTTTTACTTTACAAGTTTAATCTTTAAAACTAAATATTATTCCTCAGTTTCAAGTACTAATTTATGTTCTTCAACTTTTTATTGATACTAATATATTCAATAAAAATTAGAAGTTTTCCTCAAGTTTTGTAAAGAAGTGGACATCATTTTAAAACAACAAAAACATCGTTTATAAGCTAAACTTTTGAAATTATTAAAAGAGATTTTAATTTATAAAAAACCCTTTTAAGTGTAATTCCTTTTTTTTTTGTTACGTTTAGAATATATAAAAGAATCGTTCAAAATAAATTAAATTAGTATTTGCTTGAATTCAAAAATGTCATTCTAATTTGCGAAACAATTCAATAAATTGCACCTTTATTTTAGAAAAACGTTTTATCTCTTGTAGTTTTAAAGAAAAACATTCTTTTAAACCAAAATTAATAGTTTATGATGTCAATAAATTAATTTCTTAAAATTTAAAAAAAAAATACAGCGATACAGATCAGTGTTTTTTCCTCAAATTCCAAATGCAGACAAAAGTAATAAAAACCATCAATGAAATCAGCTAAAATATTTGCAATCATGTATGTATGTTACATGCTACATACCTTAAAGCAATGTGAATGAAACATTAAGGTTAGTTCCGCCTTTTTTCGAAACATTTTTTTTAAACATTTATATTTAGCCTTAAAAATAATTTGATTACTTTTATTAGCCTAACACAAACATTTGTAACATGTAGTTCTTTTAGATAAATTTTTAATATGAATTCCGCATAAGCTGTAATTGCTATTTAAAACATGACTTTCTAAACACTGAAACGCATGCTGACAGTGACGCCTTAAGTGAAAACGAAAAAATTGATAAATAATAAGTAACCAGGAGGATATTGCAATACAAATAAATTAAAATAATTACATTTATTTGATCCTGTACAAAAATCTTAAATTGTAAGAAGGAAACTGAAACATTTTCGAGAGGAAATCGATGGCTTCCTTTTTTTTGAGAATGATTTATTGTTCTAGTAAATTAGATTAAATAGCAAAAAAGTTCCAATAAGAGTCCTTGAAAAAAAAAGTTCCAGTAGATTGGAAACTTAAATATTGCCTTAAAGATTTAAAACATAATTGGAGAGAATAATTATTAATTTTGCTTTTTTTAGAAATAATTTGGTTTTAGGTTCAGTATTATTATTTGCATTAATAAATTAGATATCAAATTATGTTAGCACAAAAATATTTATGCTTATATTATATATATATATATATATATATATGTGTGTGTGTGTGTGTGTGTGTGTGGAGAGAGAGAGAGAGAGAGAGAGAGAGAGAAAGAAAGAGAGGGAGAGAGAAATATACGAAATAGATGCACATTATTCACAACACATGTTAAGGTAATCAAGGCGTCTTTGATGAGGAAAAATGTGCTTATTTAACACTGTTAACTTAATATTCATTTTGTTTTCATATAAAAACAATGTAAATCCTATTTTAACAACGAGAAATCTATTTATGTAAGGAAAATTACATTTATATGCATGAATAATTCTCTGTACTCAATTATTAAGCATTAGCTGTATTTGTATACTTAACTTTATGTACTATTATATGAAATTCACTGCATTTATAACTTCAAATATTTGGTGATTGTATAGCGATCTATGTACTGAACATAAATATAGTTTAAAAATTCAAATGAAGTAAAGAAATTATAAATATAATCTTCTTATTGAATTTTAATTTTAGACAAATATGTCTCAAACCTGAGCTTTGGAAGTATCTATAAAAAGAAAAATTTCCTTTATTGCACAGAATACAGCTTTGTTGTATAATTCAGAAATATATGCACTGTAGATAAAATAGATTTTGAGGATGGGCAAGAAAGTTCAAAAAAAGAAAACAGTTTGGGGGAAAAATTAAAACGTAGTTTTTTTTTTTTTTTCATTATTGTGGGACAATTTGTTTAGTGTTTTAAAACTCAATTTTTTGGCATTCTGTTCATCCAAAGACAATAAATTTTATATGCATGAAATTGGAGAAGCTCTCCATCTATTTTTTTTAAATAGCAGAATAAAAGAATGAACAAATTGAAGCATTTTAAGATCTCAGTTACCTCAACAAACTCGCGTCAAAGCACTCAGAGAAATTTAACCGTAATGTATGTCTTATTGTCTTTTGCGATAGCTGAAATAATCTCACATATTTTCTGTCAGACTGAGCAAAATAAAAGGATTCTTCAATTTAAATTATTCCAAAATTTACCTTACTACCACACCAGGAACTTCGGGCATCTTAATTGGGACCCTAATCCTTCGCCATTTTAAATAAGTTTTATTTCACCAACGGAAAGCTTACTTAATAAGCTCGTGGCTTGCAGCGAAAATTACCTTAATGGCACGACATCTAACCACGTGAGACATCACTTCAGTAAGTTTTCCATTCCAGTATCATCTCATTAGAATTTCCTTTTGATTAGCACTTCGCCTTAAGCTAATTGAAAGTGAATGGAAGCAGTCTCCTCCTGTAACAAATACTTCTGAAGGCTCATTAAAATCAATTGATGAAGTTTTTGACGTGCAGGCGTAAAGTTTCTGCAAGCTAATGACGAATGCCGATAGAGGGTTAGTGCTTACTATGAGTTTGGAAATCCTATTCTTTGAGTTTAGTGATATTTTTCAGCTCATTATTATATACTAGAACAATCATTAGATATAGAAGTAGTTAAGTGACCACACTTCAAACTGAAATTTAAAAATTGCATTTTTAATGAGAAATGTGTTATTTGTTTAAAGTTTGATGTTGAAGTACTGACATATGTCTTACCTGGACAATTTTTAAGATCGTATTAAAATGAATTGTGTCAATAACATCTTACAACTACATAACGCATATTTTAATTAAGAGCAAAACAATAATAAAAAAGATTCAACATATATAAGTTTAATAATTTTTCAAATACTATATGAATTTTAATTCCTTGACGAATGATATACTTAAAGACTAACATTTCTTTTGTTGTTGATGATACAGTTCCTTTATCAATTGTTTACCAATTGTCAGCTAAATATAAAATATTTATTATAGAATTCAACAATTTAATATGGGAAGAAAGATAAGTATTAAAAAGTATGAAACCACCCTCCATCATTTTCCCAAGAAAATTTGCCCCCATTCAGAAATTCAATTCCAGGGTTATTTAAAATGTCAGTATGATTATTTGATATTAATTTACTTATTTATCTTTTTTATCTAATATTAATTATCGATTGTAAAAATTTTCATTAAAATATAAAACACAAAATATTTTTATTTATACGACGAAAATTCCCTTCACGCTTATTTTAAAACTTAACCTAATCGAATCCACTTTGCATTCTGATTGATTAATAATGTTCGAAAATTAATAACATTTAAATAAAAATTGCTATTCTGCATAAACCAATTCAAATTCTAATATTAATAGTGTGATCACAATACGCTAAATTAATAAATATTATTTAATGTTCCTTCTAACATTTTATATTTTTTAATTATTTCAAAGTGTAAATCACCTACATTTAAAAATAATATAAACAGTGTGTAAAGAGACAAATTTTACATTAGACATAGTTGCAAGCATAAAATTAAGACTTTTTTCAGCATTTTTTTCTTATCTCATTATCACACTATTTTATAAGCACCTATCTGAAACTTTTGAAGCTCATATTATTGTAAGGCTAGGTATATAAGTAACATTCCATATAGAACCCAATTTATAGAATTTATTACATTAAAATAAAATACACACATTATTCGATATTTTCCTCATATTAAATTGAACTTTGATCTGTAACTGAAGTAAAATTATTTGATAAGAAAAACAGGATGATTTGGAGTTTAATTCTATCTAAAGAAAACTAAAAATAATGTAAGTAATGATTCATCTAAAAACATTTATATTTAGCACAGTTCCATCCAAAATTTAGTTTTAGTCATTACAAACATTTCCCAGATATTTAAATAACTAAACTTTAATAATGAGAAAATAAGAGATCACTTTCTACTCCAGAGTTTTAAATTATATGCTTTTCACTGGAAATTATCTGAGACCAATTACAGAATTAATTTTAAATACAAGTCAAAAGTCCAAGGGTTCATTAAATTTCGAGTTTTAAATCGATCAGCTTATTTTCCCAACCTGAATCTGAAATTCGTTTTTTAATTAAATCTGTACAGGAAAGCAGTTTCCCGGAGCATTTTATTCGATATTTTGAAACATGTTTAAACTATGCCTGTTCAAATTTTAACTAGTTAACTTTTAAAATTATGTTTCTGTGTCCTAATGAAACTATTAAATTGCAAGATATAAATTAGATTTCTTTATAAAAGATTTTGAAACATGGGACTCTGTTTCTAAAATGGGAATGCTGATTCAAAGAAATTTTTATTGAAAAAAAGTAAAAGGGTTTTAAAAACTTTTGAACTTGTAATTTACTTATAAACCATTATTTGGATAATTTTCCCAATTGCTGCATTTTCTTATCCCAGCGCAATTTCCATTTGTATCCATTTTAAAATTCCTGAGTTGGCACTTCAGGGAACAAGTAGATAAAGTTAGAATGTGAGCTTATTTAAACAGTATCAAATTATCTTAATAAATTTCACGTGGCATATATTTACAAAAGTAATAGACTAGGTATGTCCCTTAAGTAATGAAACATTTTTTAAATTATATAATTGGACAGATATAATTAAACATAACATAAATTCTTCGAAATATGAATGAGGCAGAATATGAAATTCTCCTTATTCCTTAATTCCCTTTTCAATATCTTTTGCAATCGTTGTGAGTTCTGGATGTGAAATTAATAGATGAATTCAATAAAATGCAGTTTAATTTCAAACAGTTACTAGAAAAGCCCCTTGAAACTTGAATATTTCCTGCATGATGTTTGAAACTACCTACTAGAATGAATGTGATCATAGAAATCTCAAAATCCATGTTCATGAAGTTTTCTGGATATTCATTTTAATTTAAATAGGAATTTTGAGACTTATATGACAAGTACTTTTCATTCAACGAATTTAGCAGTGTGATTCTTTCATAGTATGCTCTTGAAAACCAAAGAGTCTTTTAGAGTCTGATATGATGGTAGTTACGGTTTAGTTTATTCACGAATTAAATTTTATTTATTGATGAATTAAATCTAATAAAAATCAACTTATATATATGTATAGTTCTTAAACAAATTTTATAGCTTTTTTTGCATTGTAAATTAAATTTCAGATAGTAAAACTTAATTGAATTCATAATAAGCTTTTGAAAATATTTTTAAATTAATAATAAATTAAATTACTTTTTGAAGATCATTAACATTTTTGTTACTGTTTTACAGCAGTTATTTTATACTGACAAATTTAGGATATGTCAGTAAGAAAAAAAAATATTTTTACGATGTTAAGATTCTCATCTATTAATTTGAAGAAATAACTTATAACTTCTTAAATATATATTTTAAGAATTTTATTTTGTATTTCTCCAATTTTTATACGTTAAAATACTGTAAATATATAAACCATTCTTCGTTTTCATATTACTATATCATTTACTTATAATCGCTTTCACTATGCTGAAATGAGAATTTCTAATTTTCGGGAACTGTAAAATTATTGATAGTGTACTCATTGAAATTGCTTATGACGCGCATACTTTACCTGAAATCATAAATTTGACGTCGACAAAACTTCAGTTATGTTAAAGAATTGTACTATGAAAGGATTATTCTGTATTATCTAATTAAGAAAAACGGCGAAATATTCCCTTAGTTCGCCTTCTCCGTATATTTTCATATAAACAAAAACACACGTAGCTATTTAATTTCCAAAATATCAATCTGCATTTTAAAAGGCATCAATGTGCTTATAATCTTACATTTGGCCGTAGTGTGTACAACAGTGCCAAATTATATTTGCATTGGATATTTACTAGTACGTTAATGCAAAATTTGTACAAGCGAGATCTACATGGACCATACGACTGGTACATGTTATAAAGAATTCATTGAATTTACAATTGAATTTTTAGTGGACTTGATGAGAACATGATATTGTAAGGTAATGAGCGCAATTTTATCTATGTGACTAATACAACTAGCAACATTAGGCATTTAAGAGTTCTGTATGATATCTTGATGTTTGCCGTTAGCTGAAGTGGTCTTTCAAAGTCTGGTATATAGTTCAGAAAAATCGTTTCATTAGACTTCATAGTATATGAAAATTTGTTAAAAATACTAGGAGCTTTTGTAAGCTACATTTATGGAAATTACAGAATTTTGCCATCTTTTTGGCGTCTCATACATAGTGTGGCTTCAATGCAACACATTTTGTTGGTAAGTTGATAATTTACGGAAGTAATGTGGAATATCTGTGAAAGGTAGGAATTCAATGATTATTTTACAATACGACATGAGATGGTCATTAACATGTTTTCCAAAGAATTTTGAAGGTAGCTCGTTGGTGCAATAGGAGTATAGTTGAGAGAGTCCTTTGGATTTTTAACAGGATTCAGGATAGAAATTACTATGGCTTCCTGCCACCGACAGGGAAACACCTGCTCACTCCATACTCTATTAGCCAGTTAAAGAAGACTTACAAGTAAATTTCGATTCAAGTGGCGAAACACAGCATATGTAATTTCATTAAGCCCCGAGTTTGAATTATTTCTAGTAGATTAGAACTTTCTCAATTACCAGTTATCAAAGCCTTAGTTATAAAATAAATAACATCGATAGGTGAAGTTGATAGGTATCTGCTCAGAATGATTCTTAGTAGCTATAAATTTAGCACTATAGGAATAGGAGTTTTTCATTTAAACACATCATTAGCCAATGATATTCGCTTCATCGACGGAAGAATAATGTACTGAATCAGCAGTTTCCAGAATTGCGAATAAGATCTCGTGCTACAGGTTATTTGTAACTTTGCCTTTCCTCCATAACTATTGACTGGTCAAAATCGATGCAATAGTAGAGACATACCTGAACCAAAATTCTCTCTGAATATGCCACCTTACTCTTAGAGCATAGGTTTCTGCTTATTGAAACACTACGAAGTTTTCAGTTGTGAAATATAGTGTGAAACATAATAAAATCTCCTTTGCTCCTTGTAAGATATTTGACATTCCTTATCCCCCATAGACTAATTATCATCTTCTCCGTATATTGAAAATTTTTGAAATCGTCGCATTGGTGGAGTCCATAATAGAGGCAGTGGCATTTCAGGCAGTATTATCAATAACACTTTTCTACACCACAAGGCCTGTTATATCTGTTAACCATCTGAAAGGATCCCGATACGCTTGTTAGAAATGAAATGTGGAAGGGTGTAAACACCTCTCATTAACAATAACTTGAGAGAGTAGGAGAGGGAAATGATCATCATAATGTAGATCACTACCTAACTTTAATATCAACAGTAATAGCAAAATTGGTGAGCAAATTGCTTAGATCGACGTTTTGAAAGGACCTAGAGAGTGCATAGATATAAATCTTCTCGTTGGTGTTTAGCAAACAGAGATATTGGTCAGAGATGAGCTGTTCGAATTGTCGATCATGAGAGAATACATCATCATGTCTCCTCAATCCATTAAAGTAGTCTAGCAGAAGGAAATGAACTAGTAATTGATTGACTAAGTGATTAAAATCCATTTGTGACATGACATCACCAGGTGGCAGATAAATGCAGCAAATTGTGATTAAAGAATGGATGTTAATCCCTATGGCGATAACGAGAAACGATTTAATCAGCATAACGATGCTACTAGGATGGTTCTGGGGTATGAATAAGAATATATCTTTGGTTGAGGATGCAGTTACTTTAACACCCTTTATACATAATTACATTCACACACCTTAGTTAATATAGCACTATTCAAAAAAATCTCTTGAAGTAAAACGTATGTTGGTGCATGGATATTATAGTATTAAAACCTCAAGTCGGGGTCGTAAGCCGTGACAAAATACAAATTACTTTACGTCTTCATACTGGGAATTACAGAATCTTTTTTCAATGACCCTAAAGGAGTTATAGTCTTTTAGAGAGGGATTGAGATCCAACTCATTACACTCGGTAGAGACTGAGTTTCTCGAGAGGGATACCATTGCTTGCAGGAACATTTCACTTCATTCTATTTAAGGATTTTGACTTCGCCGATGCCCTCGTCTGATGAGCTTAGCAGATAGATTATGTATAATCTGAGTCTTATTTATGTTAGTTACATTGTTAATTTATTTTTGTATTGGTTTTGGAGTTTGAACGGTAGGAAATGATTCAGGAAACTGAGTAATTTTAGAAATTTTAATGATATTTGAGGTGGATGTAAAACTGACTCTCTGACTGGAAATGACTATTCTGTGAATCTTAGGATATGTGACCTTTTGGAGAGTATTGACTGTAAGAGTTTCTATTTTATCTACCTTCTTATTGCAAGAACAGAATATGAAGAGTGGTTTTGCTGACAATTGTAGCATTTTTCTGCAGCAAAACATGAAGAAATTTGGTGTCCTGTTACGGTGTAGCAAACAAAAGTCAATTATCCCCAAGAACTGGACAAAATGGAATAAATGGTTTTGTGATCTTCAGTGTATTTATCGAATTTTTAAAAACGTACCAAAACATCCTCTTAAAAATGATCACCATTCTGAAACTCCATCTCTGAACCCTATTTTCAAAATTACGATCTCATTGAAAGCTGAAAAAAATCAATAATTTCCAAAAGGGTTTTTAGATAGATGTAAAACAAAAACAAATAAACTTTCGGCGTGTTTTTCAAAAAATTTCCATTTTTAAAACCATATTTCTTCCGAGCTTCGCAATAATGGCAATTTTCAAAAAAAAAGAGATTTAAAACACGTAAGAGATAAATTTAAATAATTAAACTCTTTCTAAATAAAGTTTTTAAAATTGACACAACAGAACGGCTAAAAATGTAAACATGAAATAAACTTGTTTTAATGTACTTTCATTTTTACGAGTGCCTCTTATGTGATACAAGTACAGGAATTATTTTAAATGAAGAAAAATTCAGAAAAATGTGGTTCAATAGAAAGTAATTTGGGAAAAGTGAACGTGAAGGGTCCATTAAAAATTTATAAACAGATAGTGAAAGAACTTGAAGCCAAAAAAGAAAAAAGATGAATCACGGACAAACCAATCACAAATAAGAGCAATCATCGGAAGTCTCGAAAAAAACTCTTTTGATGACATCTTTTATGTTTACCATGATAATCCGTCTTCTTCGTTTCTTCCAAAAGATAATATTTGAGTAATTTTATAAAATGCTGAACGTCTACTTAGTGATTGATTCGCACCCTCAATTAGAATCGCGATTTGCTGTAATATTTGATTATTATTGCAAAGGGAGATTAACAGTAACATTATTTTAATTAATTTAATTAGATATATTTTTGTTACATTCTTAATATAAATAAATTTTAATAGATTTTGAGGGGGAAATGGGGAGGTTATGAATGGAGCAAAGTAAAGGGTTGATGGCCGCGAGGAAAGAAACTCTTACCGTCCAATTTTTGCAACAAGATTCGGGTGGAAATTCAGCAGACCGCAAACGCATCTGTCGAAAAAAGGTTATTTAATTTTTAATCTGGTTCCTTTTCTACAGTATGCTTGAGTACTTTTCATTGGTGACATATATACAAAAAATAGATTTACTAATAACCTATTCTACTTTTTTTTTATCTAAGATTTATAGTGTATTTTCGAAATTTAAAGCTATATGTAAAATGTGTCTGAAAATCGATAACCGCAAAATTTAGATGTGTATGTATGAATATGATCAGGAGAAATATGAAGGGTTCTAAAAATGGGTATTTTAAATGGAAAGCAGGAGGGTATATATATATATATATATACAGGGTGCTCACTAAAGTCCTTTACAGCCCTCTTAACTTTGGAATGGTTGCTGCTATATTCATAAAAGGTAAAGGTAAGTAGCCATCCGCTACTGAATGAACCTTCCTACGTCACCACCTAGTGGAAAACTGTGGAGTTAGTATTCCTATTTCAAAAATGGAACGAGATTAGGAAATACAGTAGTTTAAAAAGTTGTAGGGCATCATGGATTAAGAAAGGAAAGACAACTTGTGGATATTAATGCTAAGAACAGAACGGTTAAAATACGAATTTGTTTTTTTCGTGATTTGCTACACTGTGACGCCGGGAAACTTGAACGGAAGGAGAAACGGCTATCTTTCGGGGAAAACACGACACCGCAATGGTGTACAGTGGGGAAATCACGAAAAAACATTTATGCATTTTAACCGTCCTATCCTTCGCATTAATGTGCATAAGGTGTCTTTTCGAACTAAATTGATGATGATCTACATGATGCACTGATGATGCGCATGGCTACTTTACTATACATAAACACGATTTTTGTGAATATAGTAGCAGTCGTTCTGAAGTTAATAGGATGTCTAGAGAATTCAGTGGGCTCCCTGTATACACACACACACACACACACACACACACATATATATATATATATATATATCCAAGCAAAAACCATTTTCGTCTAGTTATTTTGCTACTACTGATAAGGAGCAACTTTGAATGACATAGATACGAAAGTGTGGCTATTAAATAGCAAAACTTACGCTGCTACAGTAGATGTACGCATGCGCCAAATGCCAAATTCATCTTTAGAGTTGAGTTTACAAATAGAATTAAGAACGCTCTATAATTAATAAATAAAGGGAAAGAGTTTGTAAAATGGCAAATTAAATTATTGATGATGATTCTGCTACTTTGAGAATGAAACTTTCGAAGAATTTGCTTCTGCTAGGGTTAAAAGTGACTCCAGTTCCAGAGATTCTTCAGCAAGTGCTCAATCGATGTCATGAGAGTTAGAGATTGCGTGGTCGACAGTACGAAAAATTCTGTGATCCCTTTTAAAATGGTATTCGTATAAAATCGAAGCAGTGCAAATGCTGTAACCTCAAGACCAAACACACTCTGATTTTACTCGTCGAATTCTTAGTAAGAATGGATTTTGATGACGCGTGGCCTTGTTAAATTCTACGTTCAGATGAAGCGCACGTTTCTTTATTAGATGGAACTGTGGCCACCGCATAAGGGGTGTTTTGATAATTGCCGCATGGGAGGGGGGCTTCACCTCCTAATGTCTTGCACCAACAACCATTGCATTTATATTACTTGACTGCTTGGTCTCGATTTACTGCTGATTTTATCCTCGGACCGTATTTCATTCTTTCACTCTTCAGGATCCTAAAACGTGCTTTGTCACGCGTGTATGGTACAGTTAACACCTTTGACATCAGATCATTTCCTGCTTTGCAGGAGCGACAATGTTTGCAAACCACTGACTACATGCAAGATGAAGCAGTTCCCCACATTGGGAGCAAAGTCTTAGAACTGCTTCAAGCTAACTTTGGCGAGAATCTTGTAATACCCAGAGATTTTCGGATGCCTTGCTTCCTCGTTCACTTGACTTAAATCACTGTGATTTCTGGTTGTCTCGATGCCTAAAAGACCGTGTTTATGGAGGAGGAATCAGGATTTTATGTGAATTGAAAGCTAGCAATTTATCCCATGTTGCTGGAATCCCCTGAGAATTTCTTCGCACTACCATTGTACACGCTATGATGCGCTTTCAACACGTAATTGATGTCAAGGAGCGCACGTTGAACACATTATATAATTGAATAAATTTTAATGATTCTAACAGATTTTTTTGTCTTTTATTATGTACTATAATTCCCCTGGTGGTCAAAATTTAAACTATTGCTTTCAATCAGAAATCGTTTTCTCATGGTACATGTAACGTATATACCAAGGTTTATAAAAGTTCAATAAGTAGAACGGGTTCTAAAGGGTCTGAATATGATCACTTTAATTATGACCACCCCGTACGTATTTATCTCTCTCACACTCACACAAACATATACATATACATACACACACACACACATATATATATATGCATGTGTGGTTTTTTTTGTTTCATTATTGTTATCACAATTAAGTAATTAATTGTTCTCTATACTTTAGTTCTAAATTGAACTATTTGAAGTCATTTAACAAATTAAGATATTTATTTGAGAACAAACTAAAATGCGGCAGATTATTTGTGATAAATGATGTTGATAAAAAGACAATAATTATAAAATGTTGTGTGCCTTTATAATATTATATTTCGAATCACACATCCTAAGACAAAATCAAGCTAATTTTTTTTCCTATCATACATCACAACTATTTCATGTATTATTTATTCTAGTTTAGGTTTATTCCAGCTATTTGAAAAATGTATTTATTTTTAGTGAGATACTGCAAGTAGTATAGATTAATATATATTTCAGAAGAAATGTTTGTCTGAAAGTAGTAAGTTAAGATATTATTTGAAATTCCCTTGAGCATTGAAACTGATTTCTTGAATCAGTATCTTATTCTAAGACCATTCCTCTAAGAATATATGAAATATATTCATTTTATACGTAAATAAATGAAAATATAAAATGACAAAATAAAAGAGAATGTGGGCATGTAGATTAAATGATTTTTAAGTGTAAAGGTAATAGGAAATGGAAAGAACAAATTCTCGAACTTCATTACCAATACTAACACTACCAAAACTTTACAATCGAAGTATAACAGAATCAATTTTACTTCTCTTTTTACTCATACATTTACCACTTACTTCAAATATGTTACATCTTTGAAATGGAAACTTCCGACAATTTATGTATTTTCCATTTTTACGGTTACGATTCCTGAATTCTCAATGGTTCAACACTTTCATTTTCCTGTTTACAGAGAAAAACTACTTGAAATTCGATTTGTATTCCAAGATATCTTCATAACAATGAGCTTTTGCCGATCTGCGAAAATAAGTTTCGCTTTCAATATCGTATGATAAACTCTTAGAAAAATTGCCTGCATTCTGTTTCTTTGGGAACGAGTGATTTTATCTTTAGTCGTATCTTGGGGTAGAAATATCGTTGACACCTTAAAGATAAATGTTCCCTAGTGTGTGAGGGAAATGGTAAAGTAAAATTGAAATTTTGGAACTCTTTGAATGTTTTTCCCCTAGAAAATAAAATGTTTTTCATTTGAAATTAGATTTCTATTGATGTTAGTGTACCGAAAGATTTTTCGATTAGGAGTCACTATAAAATCAAGTGCTGACTTATATATATATATATATATATATATATATATAAACACTTTTGTGAAAATCGGACTAAAAACATTTAACTTATTTCAAATTGTTATCGAAATTTATTTAAATAAGCATGTATGAAAGGATTTTTAACATTTCTATTAATTTCAAAAACAAGATGCTGATTTATGTATAATAGCACATAAATTAAATTAAATTAAAAGTTTAGAAAAAGCTTATATATATATATATTATAGTTACAAAAGTTATAAAATACATTTCAAAAAAATATATTATGAAATATATTTTATAATTTCGCTTAAAAAAAAAAAAAAAAAAATTCTTCTAAATTAGTTTGGAATATTTTAAAGGACATTAATTTTGTTTTACAATATTTACATTAAAGAGTTTATAACTCTCTACGAAAAGGAGAAATATATTAAATATTTGATTCATTTTGCGAACATATACGAATTTCTATCTCGAAATCTTTTGAGTATAATCTGCTGTTTATTTGTACTCTGTTTTGTGTCTTTAATGCAAATAAATGGAAAACACTTGTGAAATGCGTTACAAATTTCATTACGAAATGTTTATTCTCAAGAACATACCAAGTGAGATTTTGAAAATTTTTCTCAATAATTTTCTGCATTTCTGTTTTAAAAACACCTCAATGTTATTCCAGGGGATATAACCGGCTGGGTTCAAACCACGTGCTAAGTTCTATTTCTGATTCGCTACCAAAGACTCTGAGAAAAAAAGATAAGGCCTGCAGCTGTTAAATTGGGATGATTTAAAATTCAAGGTCTGTCGCTAATAACTATTGTGCAGTTATAGAACAAGGCAAAATTTCATGCTCAAGTGCTTTTTAATATTTTTATGAAACATTATATAAGAAAACAATATATTTCTATAAAATATTTTTGTAGGATTTTTCAATTATCCTTGCACCTATATATACATTAAACATTCATTTATGAATTTATTTCCCCCGTTTGGACGTATTTGCTAATAGATATTTATAATTTGAATTGAAGCATATAAATAAGCTTTTTCGATTAAGGGAATTCTAGTTAAAATGCTAAGCTAAGAACTGACTTTTAGAAGTGTTGAAATTAAAACGAGCGATTAGGCAAACTCATATTTCATAATTAGAACATAATCTAAAATTGACGAATATATTGGAATTTAAGAGCGGGTGACCTTATCTAATTGCCATTAATTATTAATAAGATATTTTATCTTGCTCTTGCGTATCTTCACTTGCAGCTTAACAACTATTGCCTGGTATATTGGATTGAAATAGAGCATTAGAATTAAATAATGAAGAATGGGCATTACAATTTTAAAGTTAATCACAAATATTAAGCCCTTAACTGCATTCCAAGCACAGATATATTAATTAAAATAGTCACATAATAATAGTGGTAAATTGTAATCAAACTACTTTTTAAAGCATTATTATTTCTCTAAAAAGTGGAATATTCATCACTATTTCAGTGTTCCTCCACGCAGATACTAACAACTTCTATTAGATCGACCCATAAGTAACTCCCTCAAATTATTCATGTTCTTCTTTTACAAAATTCTGGTCAGACGTAAGTGTATGAGAGTAAAATCAGTCTATTATAGAGGATAATGATAAATGACATTTTATTCACTAATATTCAAGACATGATGACCTATAGAAAGCAATGTTTGGATAGAATAACGTCACAACTAGGAAACACAGCACTTGTATAAATAAGAGACACAGATACAGAAACAAAAACAGCGTTATGTAAAGACATTCACAGTTGTATCAGCAATATTTAGCCCAACAGCTAATCAGTTCTCAATACGAACAAAACAAATCTCCACAATAATACTCTATACTTCCAAGGTAGAGCCCGACAGTTCCAGTAGATTTCCCTTGCAAAACCGGCAGCTTCTGCAAACTCATTCGGCCACGCGACTGTTAGTTCCTTGGTAGACCATTTCAGCAAATGCCCAGTTGATATCCCCTTTGATCTCTCCGGCTTCAAATCCCTTCACTATTTATAACGGCTCGTGCCAGATGGGGTGTCACAAGGAAAATTAAGGAAAAGTCCTCTACTTTTTCCAGATGGAGATATCTCCTAGATCCCAGCATTTTTTAGAAACATCATTTTGTCGTCAGTTTCTAAGTTTCTCTCCAAAATAGTCCATATCTTGCTTTCAGATATTGTAACTAAGTAAAATGGATATTACAGTTTGTACTACCATTTGTGAAATGGATCCAAAACAAATTTCACATTGATCAAAAGCTGAATTTTAATTGTTGCCGTTACATATTGTCGACACTATTTTGTGTTGAGCCGTCTCAGTCGATGGGAACTGATTCATCTCTATACACCGATTTTGTTTGATAATTTGACAGTTTTAATAAAGCCACTAAGAAGTAACACGAGGGCTATTGGCAACGGACCGCGTAATTTGATCCTCGCTGAAGTGAAAAGGACGACTCATGAGCTGGCACTCCTCTTCAAACTTTCACAGCATGCAAATGGGAGAACTCGGGACTCCGATAAGATTTAACGTGCACCAGTATCACTCCAAGGCGGGTCTTCAGTGGCAACGACTCGGCAAAATAAAACACGGGATACGTGTCCGCGACCACAAACACATTACATGCGGGAAGGCAAGCAATATTAAAAAACAATTCTTCCTCAAAGAAGGCTAATGTAGTTTCGTCAGCTGAATAATTTATGGCAATGATCTTTTTAATGCAAATATCGACATATGCTCCTGGAGTTTTCAAAAAAACGGAAAACAATCAATGGACAATCCTGCAGGGAGTTATTCCATTTCCAGCCACGGTAGTTAAATGGTCAATGCCACTAAAGACCTGCCATGTAGCCGGGGTCAATGCACGTTAAATCTGTCAAGGCCCATAGTCCTTCCTTTGGAGAGGTGGGGAAGTGAAGGGGGAGATGCTCAGGTGTCGTCCTCGTCACTCGACCGACACTCAAAATTAGGAGTTCCCTCACCTATGGGTCTAGAACTGCTTTCAGTGTGACGTTAATAAAACCTAACAATCACTTCCATTATCATTCTTAACACGGATACTTTTTGTGATTCCTCGTATAACGAAGAGCGATTTTACTAGTAAGGAGAGAAAAGAAGACGCTTTGACGTATTTATAAAAAAAAATTCTTACATTCCTTAATTCAAAATAAAGCATTTTGAAATCAGCTTAGAATGTTGATTGTAATTTTGAATATACCGTGTTCTTTGTGTGTATTAAAGTCAGTTTTAGGAACTATAAAAATACTGCAAGTAACACAAACCAGTTATGGGAGAAAATATTTAACAACTTATCAAACTCAAACATAGACTCAAATTTCTTTACAAAAATTACAAATTTCTTTTTTTTTTAAATTTGTTTTCATTCATAAATTTTCCTTTTGTGAAGCGCCCTTTTTGAATAATTTATTATAAAGAAGAGTTTTTATTAAGAATTTACTAATTTTCATAATTTAAGGATATTGCCATCGAACAAATGAGAATAAAAGTAAGTGAAGTAAAAATATTACCAAAATTTTTTTTTTTAATTTCTTTAAATGAAAATTTTATGAAAAAGTATTATTTTGAATAAAAATATAACAAACATTTATTTCCTTCCTTTCTTGCATTATGCGTATTTAATTAAAGATTGTTACCTTCTAAAAGAAGAATAGCAAATGATTAAAAAACAACCAAAAAATTCAAATAAAGTAGAAATGATGAAAAAATACTTTCATTTCATGTAAGGATTACTTTTGCTTGTCTTAAATAATTTGTATCCTTTCTCTAAGACCCGTATCACGAATTTCACATTCTTTTACCTCATTTCGACAACGAAAAAAAAAATCTTAAATTTTCTAGACCTGAGGATCAGAAAGTCTTAGCCATCACGAGAATTTTTACTTTTGCTTGTCAGACTACGTGATGTAATGAAATACCTACCATAATCATTAGCACGGACTGGAAAACTAATTTTCATAAAATATGCATTACTTTTCTGTCTTGTAATGCATGCAGAAAGAAAAAAAAGAGATGACATTATTTGAATTCGGACTTCATTTTAAATAATTGAAAAGAACAAAGAAACAAAGCGCGCATGTCAGTTTGAAGCCGATTTATTTTTTATAAGCTGATTTACTTAATAATTATCGTTTTATTAAGAAAGAATAGTACGAAAGAATTGCTTGAATATATATCTTAATATTAAGAAATATATTATTGCAAATAAGATATAATTATGAAGATGCAAAGTAAATATTGCGTTAGCTTTATTTTTTATTCGTCTATCTTAATGAGAACAAAGGATACAGAATTTAAATTTATTTCGTATTATATAGTGGATAATTAAATAAATAGAAGGTATATACTGTGACCGATGTACTTGTTTGTAGAGAGCTGGAGAGGGAATGAAGTTGACTTTGACGCTTCCGGTGCAGTTGGCGTCTAATTCCGTCTTTTTTATCTCATTAAGTTCACTTTTAATCCGTTCCTGAATAGGACATGCGGTGTCGGAGTGTCATGATCATTAAAAATTTTCAATTGTTGAAGGATTTATATGGTGAAAATTGCACGCCGCTAATTTGAGTTTTTGTAAAGAACAAACGATATTTTGAAAACCAGATGATGGAGCATTCTGGTTGGCCTGTGTCGTCAAGAATGGATGAAAATCTTTAGAAAGTTAATAAAATTATGAGCAAAGAGCAATGCTTGAATACTCGGCTGATGATATAAGATGAACATTAAGAGAGATACAGTAAGAAAAGTTTTACATGAGAATTTGTAAATTCCACAAAAATTAATCCCTAAAACTGATATCAAAACCTTTCGTAACATAGCAACATGCCAGCACACATTATGATCAATGTGAAATTTTTTTAAAGGACAGACGCATTATTGTTGTTCTCAATAATCTCCCGTATTCATCAGATATCGCTTCATGTAACTTCTTGTTCCCAAAGCGAAAAATTAAAAGAACATTTTTTCAATCGGTAGAAAAGATAAAGATAAACACGACTTACTCCGAAGAAGATAACACTCTGCAACACTGTTTTTTATAACGAAAAACATGTATGCAGTGGTGTATAGGTAAGAAAAAGATGTATGTTACTGGGAATTACCAAATTTGATAATTTTTTTTTAATAAAGTATACTTTTTCAGATCTGTATCGTTATTTAATTGCTACGCATTTTAGTTATGTATGCTTTAGAGTTACGTTGTTTTCTCTCATAGCTGTTTGGTAATGCAGTTTGCTTATATATTTTAATTTTGCTTTTTACATTTATTTTTCTTGATTCGGTTTTGTAGAGATATTTTAAATAAGAAAGTATACTAATAATAACAGGAAGAATTCGAGATAAAAACCAATGTTTTTAAAAATAACTTTTTTTATAATGGCAAATTCTATTAAAAAAATTATTGAAATATTAGTTAAAACTTGTCGCAAATGTCTAAATATTGTTCAGCCAAAGAAACGCCTAGTTTGGCAATTTTTAAAATAGCGCCAAGTAGTTGGGCTAAACTGAATTATTAAAATATATATATATTAGCTAAAACTTGTCGCAAATGTTTAAATATAGCTTTGTTAGGCGAATAAGAACTGTTCCCAAGGTTTCAAAGCTCTAGCTTGATGGGAAGGTGGTTAAATTAACATTCGAAAATTTGATGACACACACATACCAAGTGAAATACAGAAGAACGTTGTAAAATAGAGGAAATTAAGGTTGCTTTTTTGAGTAGTAAGTAAAGTATAATAAGTAAAGAATACAAATAGTATAATAATAGTATGCTATTATATTAATGATAGTATAATATGCGGAACTTAATAATGTAATTAAGTATACAATAAGTGGACGTAGTGGCCTAGTGAGTGTGATCACGAGAACTAACCTAGTGCTCTTACCTACGAATACATGCTGTGGCTGGGATGATATGCGTTAAATCTGTCAAAGCACAAAATCTTCGTATTGGCGTGGTGTGAAGATTTAGAAAAGGAGGTTTTAGCTCAGGTGTTGTCCTCAAAATTTGATTGAGGTTCAAAGTTACGAATTCCGTCACCAATAGTCTTGTTTTGATTCTAAATGTGCCGTTAATAGACCACCAATAAGTGAATCAAACACAGAATTAAGAGTAGCGCATTATAAAAAATAAAACACATTAATAAAATAAATAAGGAAAATGGTTTCTTATGATATTCGTCTGTTACCCTGAAACAACATTTTTATAAGAAAAGAATTAACCAGCTGTCAGTTTCTAGATTTTTAATTCCATTATCTGAAATTTAACAGAATTCAGCGTAAGTTAATGTTCAATTGCATTGAAAAATTAAATACGTGAGATGGGATGAAAAGAGGAAATTACGTTTAAAATTTACAGTAAAAAGCGTTTAAAAGAGAAGAAAAGGATGCTAGGAAAATATAAACTTTACGAAATTTTGAATTGACGTCTTATCTAAGTATTTGATTAATAAGAAGCATTTACAATATAATTTTTTCGCTTTTTATCGATGATTTTTCTTCTGAAATAACAATACACACACACTTTCGGTATAATACGAAACAAAACAATTTTTTCGTAATATCAAGTATACATTTTACATTCTATTTTGAAATATTTTATAAAAGTTAGTTCAGTAAATCTGTTAGTTTAAAATAATCTTAAATTAAAAGCTTAGAACAAAATTTCTTCATATAAATAAAATTCGGGCATTTCATGACGACAATTTTATTTTCAAACAACACCTTTCAGAGTATTATAAATATCTTTTCTAATTATTCTTCTAAAGAGGTATAGTAAAATTTTAAATAAATTCGTTCTTAGTTTCTATTATTTACATAACTACTTCATTGAAAATAAAATAGAAATTTATTTGAAAATTATTTTATATCATTTTTTTTTTCAAATGAAAGATTCGTTCTGTCCTAGAAGATAAAAAAGAATATTTTTTTTTAATTTAGGGATACTTATTGTAATTTCCAAAGAAGCACTTAGAAAGCTATATACATGGTTTCCATAATTAAATAACCTTATTTCAAAGAAGCTTATGAGCAAAACAGAACCAGAAAAGTTTGAAATTTTGAGAAGTTTATGAAGATATTGGAATTTCGTTCAGAGTATACATTTTTTACAAATATCACCACCACAGAGCATTGTAACATTAAATTACACATTTGGTCACACCTTTACAATAGTTGTAGTAAT
The DNA here is from genome assembly GCA_019974015.1 of Nephila pilipes. Lineage (NCBI taxonomy): Eukaryota > Metazoa > Arthropoda > Arachnida > Araneae > Nephilidae > Nephila > Nephila pilipes. Next base: position 429,509 of record BMAW01064684.1, on the reverse strand, counting down.
TTTAGCACTTTTACAGTTTTTATTGCAGTAAAATATGTTTTATATGATGACCATAATTTTCAACAACCAACTGAATTCCCAAGCTCCACAGTTTACTGAATTATGTATTAGGAAATATTGAGCACGTAAATTCAAATGCGATCTTTGAAATCCGGTTCGGATTGCAACTACTTAACTGAGGATTAAAATAGTCCCAAAGTCAAAATTCACCTTGTCCCGCCTTAGCATGAGTGTTTGTAAATATATCGAGTAGTTGCATATGGTGCATTTTAAATCCGTCGAGATCGAAGTTCTTACATGTGCATGGATGTGGTATTCTCATCCTTGTATGAAAGCCTCCCCAAAATTTCACAATTTTCTCTAAACTGGTTTTGCAATTTTGAATGGTTTGGGTAATTCTGAAAGAGTTTACATCTGAAAGATTAAATTTTATTCATAGTTTGAGTTAAATTACCACATTCTCGGACAAAATAATTTATCAGAAATCTGAAAGGAAATTTACCAACATTTCAGAATTATCAGAAAAAAAGAAAATATAAATGTAGGTATTATATAGATATCTAATATACACAAAATTTTAATTTTCTCACTGAATATAATGTTCTTTGTAGAAATTATGTGGTAATAATATCTAGAATTTAATTTCATCATATAAGAATTCCATTGAGAATTAATGGATAAATTGTAACATTTTATGTGCACTATTTTACAAGGTGAGTTGATAGTGCTTGTCAGTTCAGATAAGTATGTAAATGAAGTGGTTTATTTCCGAATATTTCACATTCCTAAATGTTATTCATAAATTCTAAGTTAATGCAAATCGAAGGATTATGTAAGAGTTTTTCGAGTTTTTTTGCTAACATATATCAAAAATAACATGTTTTGTTAAACAGAATGCAGAACTTATACATAGACTTAGTTACAGAACTTAGATTTCGAAAACAAAATTTTTTGTAATACAAAAGAGATTATTATACAGTTTTAATATTGGAAATATTTATTAGAGGATTGGAAAACTCAAGAAAAGCAAAGTATACGAAAACAATTTTTGAGCAAAAGTGATCTATAAGATAAAGAGTAATCTAACGTAAGCAACAAATTTAAGCTAAATTAGTTAGAAAATCGGTAATTAAGTTTTTTTTATATAAAACCTTTTATGAACTCTTCGCCTTGATAGCATTCATTTTTCTCTAGCAATATTTTAAAATTCCGAATAAGTTTTACGATTTTCGTTTTGTATGGAAACTACAAGTCTTGAAATGCACTTTTTTTGTTATACATTAAAAGAAATCAAGTATAGGCGATGTAAAACTTTTTAAATTATTCAAAAAATTTACAACTGAAAATGTTTTTAGAGTGCTTCTTTTGAAAAAAGTTATAACTGAGATATTCAGTTTTTCTCTGTTACTGATTAAGAAAAATAGGAAAAAACGTAAGAAATCTTAAATAATAATATATTGTGTGTTTTATTAACACATGTTATAGATTATTTGAACTGAGTAACGAAAATATAAAAAAAATGGCGATTTTATTAGTTTTATTCCCGTATTTTCTTAATGTTTTCTTTTTCAGAATCATAACAATAAAGATCATTTTCTTATTTATTTAGAATTTTGTATAACTTAAGTACCCAAACAAGAGATTCATTTTTGATTCATTGTAAAAGAGTATCATGTATGTCGAACTAAGGAAATAGTTTTAAATCAAAATATATCTGTTTTATAATATGAACCAACTCGGTTTTGAAAACCTTTAATTTAGAAAAGAAAAACAACGCGTTGTTTTTAATTTGTTACTTTTCCTTAAACCAAAAATAAAGTTGTTATAAAAATAAGTATTTCAATGACTAAAAGTTAGGTACCATGTTCTATACTTCATTTGTTTTTGTTAATTATATGGGATTTAAAATTATCCCCAGCATCTTGAATTATCGAAAGAATACTAGGATGGTTCAAAAACATGTTTATCTGACGACAGATGCATTTATCAAGTAAGTTGGCGTTACCATTTTCTGTTGGTATCTACAAAACGGTGCCAGAAAGATTTATTGGTACCAATCCATAAGTTCACTCTACGCAGATCTGGTAATCATCTACTGCCAAATCAAAATTTGATGAGCTTCTGCGTCGAGTTATAACCTCTCTAAGACCGGTATTCATTAATATATGCCCGAAATCCAAGGGCAATCAAAACAATGGGTTACCTCTGTCGCGTACATCTCGCGAAAGTCAACAAAAACACGCCAACAGAGCGAGGACCACACCAAAGTCATGGGGGAAACGATAGTAATATTTTATTATCATTTTTATGCGTGTACTATTTAGCCAGGACTCGATGGGAGCTCTCAGGGAATACAGACGTATTCATCCATGTTGCAGAAATAGCATTTTAGAATATAAAACTAAATGTAAATAATTACTTCAATATCTCTATAAATTCATCTTGCCTCAATATATTTTATGCCAATTTAAAAAAGTAGTTACTTACTTTATTTAAGTGTATTGGATGTCGAACCACATGAAACATGGATAAGGGGAACCCATTTGAGTGGGTTATATACATACAACAAAACAAGTATAACGTCCGGTAGATGTGCTTAACAGCCTCCAATGAATTTGCTCCAAAGAAAACAAAAACAATCTTATCGGAGAGGAAGATTCATTAGACAATTTTTTTTTTTGGGGGGGGGATGCAAATAGCATTATAATCAAGAACTGCGTATAAAACGGGAAAAAGATTTGTAGAGAATATTATAGTGTGTGTGATTTATTCTATTCTCATTTCCCATTCAGAATACAGGTAATTTTGAAACCATACTGGTATAATTGGAATCACTTAAAATTTCAATAGCAGATAATTTGGGGAATTATATTACTTTGTAAGAAACACAGTAAGAAAGAATGAGAAGAATTCAAAGTATTTCTCCTCGAATTTCAAAAATAATTCGTTTGAAAATTGAGTCATGTATAAGTTGCAAAAATTATTTTTGTGAAATTATTCTTTCATTATAAAGTAACACAATTATGTATGAATTACTGGCATTTCAATAAGTGTTCTTATATATCTTGAATTCAAATTTTCAAAAAAATATAGCATCTTTAAATAAGGTCATCAAATTTATCTAATCCACTTAAACATGGGACTTCGTTTCATAATTGAAAAGAAATAATCGAGGAGAAAATAAACAGAAGTTAAATATGTAGTATAGTAAATGAATCTCTTAGCATGTTAAAGTGTTCTTGTAATATTTTTGTTTTTAAAAATAAAGTAAATAATCTAGTGCATTTTTAAGATATAAGTTAAAAATGAAAAGATTTCTCAGAAACTAAAATATATTCAAGGCTAATAAATTGTTATCCTTTTGGATATAGAGTTTTAAAAATTATAAGAACTATATTTTTCCTTTAGACTTTCATTATATGCATGTGGTATTGCATTTTCAAAATCACGATTGAATACCTTTACACACATTCATCTCCCCCCCTACCCCCAAAAAACAAATCATGTTAATAACGTAGCATATTTTCTGTAAAAAACTAATTTACAACAAATGTAATTTTTACATACATGTTCGAATAACGTAAAGGCAAACTACCACAACAATGAAAAACTTTTTAAATCCTAAATCAACTTTGAAAACTTTGTATTTTACGAATCAAACATCCATGAGCTTAAGAAAAGAAATAATATGAATTGTAATTTAAAGAAAAGTTGAAAGAAACGCATATCGGTTCCCAAGAGAACACTGTTACTATGAAACATTCTTTTCCTTTTACAGAATCTTTCAAATGCAATCTTTTGAGTGAAAGTTTTCTTTCAAAATTCGATTTTAAAAGGAATACATACACGAATACTACAGGGTTTTTTTTAACAATACGAGTGTGATGCAAAATATTTCAAGCATATAATAGAAGTGAGTGCTTGAATCATGGCCGAAATATATATTTTAAAAGAAAAAAAACTCCGTTTATTTATCATAGGATACAGAATCTTAAAATAGAATGTACTCCTAGATATAAAATATGACAAATAGTGCCTTTAATGTAACTGATAAAATATAGATCAAAATCTGTGAAAGTGAATTTCTCTTCAAATATCTGTTTTTCTTAGGTACTTGGCTTGAAAGATCTTGAACTATTTGATCTCTGAAACATTTAAACAGTAATAAAAATAGTCTTGCAAGAGAGTTTTAAACATTTATTTCTAAAATATATAGTTACTCAGGTAACTCTCTTTCCTTATACATTGAAGTTCGTTTATTCACTCAAAACCAATTTTAAACGCATCTATTTTTCATAAGTGAAATTGAAAAATCATATATTCTCTACAATCAAATTATTCACTGTATCTCATATTTTACCACTAGAAGGGAGAAACTAATTATATAATTTTGTTCAAAACATGAAGAATTGAATAAAATGGCAAAAAATTAACAAATGATAAGGAAAGGGAATCTCTCAAATAAAGGGCTTTTTTTTCTCTTCTGAATCCGTATTGGGGAAGGGGTATGAAATAAAATTTAATTAGGACAAATACTTTCTAATTAAAATTATGCTTACGAAATCACATCAAAGCTTAAAATAGTGGGAAAAAAAGAATACATTTCCATCCGGCTATGAAGGGAAGGTGCCGTTGTTTATTACAAACTAGCTTTATTCCACTCGTACCAGAATAAATTGATAGCATTTCGACAAAAAAAAGTACAATAAATTATAGATTTCCCTAGATTCTCATTTATTAATTTAGAATTAAATAACCAGGAGCTGTCCCTGCTCACAAATAATCAAACTAAAAAAATAAAAAAAATATTTTAATTCATAAAACGCATTTACGAATACTAACTTGAAAACAATGCAAAAAAAGTAAGCTTCTATTTGAGAAAAACAGAAAGGCCGAGTTAGCGTCATGGTCATGGTTTCAGACTCATGACCGGAGGTTTTCGTTAAGTTAAGGGTTCGAGCCTTGGCCACTAAAGACCCGCCGTGTAGCCGGGGATGATGCACATTAAATCCATCTATGCATAAAGTTCTACCATTAGCGTGGCGGGGCAGACAGGAAAGATGGAGGTGCCAGTTCAGATGTCGTCCTTGTTACTTGATCGAGGTTCAATATTACGAGGTGCGTTGCCATTAGCCCTCGTGTTGCTTCTATTGCAGCGTCAATAAAACCAACCAAAACAATTTCGTTTCCAGTCGTATTACGGATTACGTTTGAATAGTAAAACAACTGTGTACATGACAGTAAAATGTTTTCGAAGCTCGGTAGATCTTCTTCAAGTGATAATAAAACCAATAAAAACGTAATCAAGTGAATAGAGTAGTTCATAATATGTTGTTTTAACTGTCGTACTTTATTAATTTTTCTTTTGTATGTTGTTTCTCAATACAAGGACATTCAGTTAATGTTCACTATTTGAATTTATTTAGTAGTTACTAAAAGAATGAAATAACTATCATTTTGTAGTAACTGGAAGAATGAAAAGTTTATTTATATCACCTACACAGGATGAGCGAAAAGAACATTAAATGCCTGGTTTAGTTGTTAAAATTTTAATCTTGAGCTGGGGTGGATGCCCTTCATTGTTTAAATCTACAGACATCATAAATTTTAACTAAATACTTATTGTAGACACAAATTCAATTGAAGAGATGTCAGCAAAAAAAAAAAAAAAAAAAAAAAAGAAACAATACAGTTCATTAACTATCTTTACAGATAACGCAAAAATGCTCTCTCTTAAGCTTCTCTTAATTCGCCTAACTCCCTGCTTAGAGATAAACATTAAAGTCATAGCACACCAGCTTACTCGCGTCCAGAACAACGCTTCTTGAATACAGTAGGTTTGACACTTTTTATTCTTTACTCTAACCAGGGGGCATTTCTAACCTATTTTATTATAAACGATTAACTACAGTAATTCACTCCAATTAACTTAATAACATCTATCGACAACTTATTATCTTCTGTCCTCTTTTTTTTCAATTCTATTTCGCATCTATCATCTAATATGGCTAATAGCATTTCATTTGGTTGGAAAATTATGCAATTAAAGTTACAAAAGTCCCTAAGTTTAGAGAAGTGAAAACTGCGAATTGCCCAACATCACAGATAGTAATACGGGAAATTCGAAAGATAACTTTGAAATCATCTTGTTGATTTGACTGGATAGTGCGGCAAAATCACTAATAAAGGGTGCTTGTAGCCCCGAGCATGCCGGATTAAAAAGGGATTGCTGTGACATTAAATTTATGTCTAAACCTAGATACAGACTTGATGTATCACATTAAGCGTCAACGTTTGTCAATGTTTATAAAACTGAATTAAAGTATCTCTTAATTAACCTCACCTTAATTAATCTCTAATCTAATATCCAACGTGATCTCTTCTCAACTGATTTAGAGAGGAAGATTGGGTAAATAAACAAGAAATTTCATTTCATTTCAATTTGCAAGCTATCCATATCACCTTCTGTACACGCGGGTTATCACGAGTAAATATAATCGATTCAGTAGTTAAAAATCAGATAACATAACATAATAAAATCAAGACTTTTCTCAAAAATACAGAACAAGTATGGAGATCTAGATAGCATTTAAGTATTACAACATTTTAGTTTATGAAATTTGAATATTTCCTCAAGAAACAATATTAATTTTTCTTTATACAAAATCAATATTATATTGATTCGTTTTATTAATGGAAAAATAAGTTATAACAATAAGTAAGGGTATGCACACACAAAAATATTTATATCAAAATCCTTTATTGAATTGAATGTAATTTAATAAGGTCACACTTTTTTTTTACCTGCATCATAGAAATACAAGGGAGATTTATACCTGTGTTAGAAATGGGCAATTGAAGACGTGTAATTATTATTCAATTCAATGATACCCAGTGATTGTTTTTCCTATTTCTAAGAAATCCATGAGGGTAATGTCATTCACCTCCCAAAAACCTATGAGAACATCCAAGTCTTTTCTAGAGCAGATTTATCTGAAATAAAGTATTGTTTTGATTGTTGCTTGGTTTCTATTGCATAATGAGAAATCCAAGTGTCATTGATGGCAACAATTGTCGTAGCAATAAGATTTTTAGCATAAAGAGGCTGTCAAATTAAAAGTAACTTATAAATCTGTGTTACTCAAATTTGTTTTACGTTGTTTAATAGTTGAAAGAGCATATTAATTTGCCCGAGCATAGCCATTCATTGTCAAGAAACAGTAATTTTTGAATCACCCTCGTAAATTTCCTTTGAAATTATTAAGACATTAAGTGAATATATTATATAATATTCATACCTTTATTTAAGTTATTGTGCAATTCTTCCTGTTTTTATAATTGTATTCAAAGAAATCAAATTCACAGCTCACAGAACTTATTCACAACATACTATCTCAACAATTTTTGTTAGAAGAGAATATTAGTTGCGATTAACAAATAAGTTTGACTAACGATCTTTGTGTTTAATCAACATATCAAATTAAAAAACTATATTTCTTAAATCAAAAGAAATTACTTTTATATACAAACTCTTTCTCTGCCATAAGTTATAATCAACCAGAAGGAAGTGGGTAGAAACAATGAATTTTCAGAACGTGCGTGTCTTGAATAAATAGTAATACCTATATCACATTAAACATTTTACTTGTTAACTGATTTTCATAACTGTTTTTGTACTTGAAAGTTACATGTATCTCGTATGTAATACAATATTCATTTTTCAGAATGGTCTCTATTCCTTTCCACGCAGATGCGCTTACATGTATCTAGTCGGGCAAATTCGTAGGAAAGTAAATCCCGTAGTTGTTGTCGACACAAAGTTTTAATAGTAGCTTTCCCACGTCATCAAGGCAGTATTTGTGTTCTTTAAAATTCTCTTTCATTTTTGAGAAGAATGGAAAATCATAAGGTGTATGGCCGGGTGAGTGACGCCTCGCAACTTTAACAATAACATTATTAATAACTTTAACATTATCTCCAGCTGAAATACAACCCACTAATACTCAGCACAAATAGTGCATCTGAGAAAAAAAATTACTTGCATTGCAAAGATAACCTATGCGACTTTAAGATACAACAAAAATTTTGAAAACTGGTTAAAAATAAAGAAATTATGACCAGGGAGGTATCACTTTTCAATCTAATGTTGCACATTCCCTTATAATACAATTTGCTTTTAATATTTTGTTGTAAGCTAAATAATTATTATTTTAAGAAATGTAACACATTTACCCCCCCCCCTTTATTCTATATGCCGAATTTTCAAAGCATATATTTTTAATTGTAATTAATTAGTAGGTAGCAATAACATTCTGATGAATCTAACGGTATTCGAATAAAAAAATGCATCAACTTATAATAAGAATTTTTTGAATTTATAAGAAAGTAACATAGAAATAAAAAGATAAAACTATCTTGAGCATATTTGTATCTCATAAGTAAAAACGAAACACCAATTTAAATTGAAATAAATATATTTACACGTATACTTATATATAAGTATATAACTTATACATTTTTAATTAAAATAGTTACTTATATAGTTATGCATACTTATACACTTTAATTAAGATATTTATTTATTAAAATTAGAATAAACTTATTTTAATTCAAAAAAGACTAAAAAATAAAAATTTACAGCTCCTTTTTATCATTTCACTTAAAATAAGATTTTTTCCAAGTAAAATATAATCATTAATATTCTTCTTAAAAACGCCGGGATACTCGTCGTATTTTTACTGATAAAATATTTAATTCAATTAATTCAAAGCAGCTTTCCTATTCCAAAATTTTTGAGTAAAAAACAAATTGTTTCTTCAAAAGAAAATTATTTATGTTCAAGGAGACTTATTATAATTAAAAACATTTTTTGAATAAATTTTTAACTAATGTTTTTACAAGTATAGGTTACATCTTTTAAAGCATTACTAATAATTTTTCTGTATCTGATATTTTACAAAGATTTATACACGAAATCTAGTTTTTAAATATAAATAAATTATTTATTTGAGCTTCAGATTATTGATTTCATTTTTTTTCACTTTAATATTTAAAATTCAATATTAGAATAAAGTTGCGCTTCAAAATTATACTTTTATAAATAAACGCTTAAACTAAATATGGTAGATGTGAATAACGGGAATTAAAATGTATTGGGCCCTAGTTTATAGAGTGAAAACAGAAATTACACATATTATTAAATTTTTTCTAGAAAATTATTGCGTCTGTTAGATAGAATATATAAAACATGTTTAATGTTACACTATTTTGTCACTAAATTGTTCGAATAATGTGGGAAAAGGTTACTATATTGACTTTTCCGTTATCAAATCAACATCAATTTGAATGAAAATTTTGCATTAAATGTAGATTTATTTCAATGGTTAAGTTTATTTTTCGAGATTTTATTGAATAATTTATTATAATAAAGAAGCATAAAAAAAAATATTTCTCGTATTTACACAATTACGAAATTAAAGCTCAGAGTATTCTTCTGGAGCTACATTTGTTTACTAATCCATATTAATAGCTTCGAAAAAATTATATTTTAAAGTAAACTAAATCAGAATAAAAGTTCTTAGAGAACATTCAAGGAATTTATAACATTTCATCTAAGATATTTAAGAACTTTGAAGTATAATAACTTTGAAATAAATTTCATACAGTCAATATTGTTTAACTAAACAGCTGTAAGCAACTTTATTATGTCTAACAATCATGTCTGCCGAAATTTAAAATCATTGAGGAAACATTCACACATTAAAAATATTTAACGTCTTCGAAACTTTTTAGGAGCGATATTTTTCTTTGTTTGTTCTCTGCAAACATATTTTTAAAATAGGCCCAAGGTGACAAACTCTTTCATGTGGATTCATTTGCAGACAACGTTTCCCTCAAAAATGTAAAAAGGGTTAATTCTTTGAATGCTTAAATAATAAAAAAAAACTTTAAAACTTTTTTATTTGAATTCTAGTTAGTGTACATATTTTTGAGCTATTAACTGTATGACAATTGGCATGTTTTCAAAAATGTCTTAAATTACAGAAAATAGTTTAAAACCTTTCTTTTAGAAATAATTTCAAAACAGTTATTTAAAATTTCTTATCCGTAATTGATCATATTTCTTCTCAAGGAATGAATTCCATCTTACCGCTACTCTCCAAAGTGTCATTCATGTGTCTAGATGATGATAAGATATAACAGCGGTATTTCACGATCCGATATTCCATTATTCATTCTGTAACTTCAAAAACGCATCAAATTAAGACTCATATGCCCAAATAACATGTTGTGTATGTCAGTTTCTACTCTGCCATACAGTTCTGTCAAACAACTCTAATCAATTTTCCAAATTACATCTGTGATTTCCTAGGGGCAGAGGAGTTACCTTGTAGTTGGTGAATTACAGTTTCTATGGAATAAAATGAAGTGAAATAGGTAATGTCCATCGTGTTTATAATAGATGTGACTTCAAGACATTGTATGAATTTATAAGATAATGAGATACCAGCTCTAGTAATTTGTTTCTAACTTCCTTGTTGCTCTAAACGAAAATTATTGTTGTCCGTAGGCATTTAATATAATTTTAAAATTAAATTGTAATAAAAAAAATTAGCACTCTTTAACACCTGGTTGGTGAGGAAATGGACATGCAATATTTATATGGTGGAATTCGATATCATGCATCGTATCATCATTATAGAGTTATACTGGAGCGCTGTAAGTCTTGTCTTCGCACACTGTTGATATATAAATTTGGGACTATTTTTCAAATGGAAAAATGCACAAACATTTATTAATTTTATGATTAACTTTACTACAAAGAGCAGTATTTTTTATTATACTACTAACTTCAGTTTGAATTTCTTAATGTAAAATGTGCATCATATTTCACATAATATATAGTGATTCTAAAATGGCTTTAAATAATTGTTATAAAGCGAAGAATCGCATATTTGTTTAGAACTTTTTAAATATTAAAGGTGCATTTGAATTAAAGAATTTAAGTATTATTAAATACACATTTAAATGAAAATTGAGACACTTTCTTTTTCAATAAAGTGTTTCTAATTCGGTTTAGAATGTTTGACGTTATGTGAAGACAGCGTTAGAGAAGGTAGCTTCGTACATTAGAGGAGAATAGATGCGAAGAGTTAAATGCAAGCGCAGGCATCGAACTCATCATATAATAGTGGAGGAAATTGTGAAGTAGTGTATAGCGGGTTTTTTAAATGAGTACAAAGAGATTATTAGAAAAGTTTAACAAATAGGAACAAAAAGAATTTGAATTTGCGTCATGAACTTTAATATTGTATAAATTCATTTTTCAAATAGTGTTAGTGTTTGGAATTCTGTTTATTGACATTTTCTATTAAACACACTTTTGGATTGCTTACGTAATGTTCCTAATCAGAAAACTTCCTTCCTGAAAATAACAATCATACATTATGATTGTTTCATTACGTACATATTCAACAACGCTATAGAACACCCACATATCGCAATCGCAATGCCCCAAACCAATTTGTGATATTTCAATCAAAACACCAATTAATACTCTTCAAACCATTCTAAGCCACTGAAAGTGTAATAAGGATTAATAAGATTTCCTTTGCTTTGTTTCTGGTCAATTAGTGAAATCAATATGAGAGGCATATATATATATATATATATACATGTGTGTATGTGTGTGTGTGTGTGTGTGTGTGTGTGGTGTGTGAGGAGTGTTCATTACGATTTTTATTAATTGCAAGACTTAAAATAATTATTGTTTCAAAAGAGAAAAAAAGAGAAAGATAATTTAATTTTGAAATAAAATTACATCAGGGAGAAATTTAAATAATTTGATAAATTCGTTCGTCTCCATCATTATGTCTAATATAAAATGATTATAAGTTGTTCACCGCATTTTATACCTAATTATAAATATAAAAATTTTGATGCAATAAAAATGTCTGCATTGTTTTTGTGAGAGACTGTTCATACCGAAATAAAAAAAAAATGTGGTTAAAATAGGATAAATCTTCAGAATGAATAATGATTGTTACATTATGTAGCAACCTTTCCAATCTAAAGAAAATTGATAAATATAAAATTCTTTTTCATAAAATAGAGTACTAATTGGAACATAAACTAACGAGCATTTATTACTCCATTATGAAAAAAAATTATAAGAGACAACTGGTTTAATACGTAATAATTTTTCACATTATATTATTGTTGTTTCAAATCTTAACTATCATTCTAAATGTGTATCTCATACATTCCCAGAAATCAAACTAATTGGCTAAGCACAAGTTAAAAAATTCTTAAAAAATTACAAATTTAATTATTTTCTCTAAAAGATTATAGTAGAAATCATTTGAATTCTGGGTTCGCTTTTTTTCAGAAAAATTAAGTAAAAATGAAGATTTGATAATGCTGTCTATTTTGGATCAGAGATAACTGATATTTTTGTAGCTAGAAATGAGTGCTGTCTAGGCTGAATGTAAATGCTTCAATTTTGGTCGTGGTAATATAAGGTTTAAGACCGAACGTGACTCGAAAATCAAAATTTTGTCACAAGATTTGTATGGTAATAATTAATTTAAAGTAATGGTTCGAGCTTATATAAATAAAATATCTAGCAAATAAATCATGATTAAATTTTCGAAATCATAACTTAACATAATCTTTAAACTTTTTTGATTTTCTGATAATTATTTTAAATTTCAATTGAATACTCATGCTTATGAAATCATACATCATCTTTAGATAACATGTATTTTTTAAGGTTCTGCTGTCAGTTATAATCTTACACCTTTCAAAGTTCAAGCGAAAGAAACTGTTTCTATGTTCACATTTTAAATTTATGCTATACAAATAGAATTCTTACAAAATGCTTTTTTATGAATTATTATAGTAGAAATTACATTCAAAAGAAAAAGAGAAATGAGTTAAATAAGATTCATCAAAGTATATTGAAATATGAAATTTTTCAGTAAGACTTTTATTAAAATACGTATGATTAGGAGGACAAAAATACATCATCATAGGTGACAGAAAGGCAAGGAATTTGCTTCGCTCATTTCCTTTTAATTATAATAAAGACAGTAAGTAGAAAAAACTTCTAAAATGAAAGTTATTTTAGAGATTCAGGTAAATCCATCTATTCGCCCAAACTTTTAGAAAGAAGGTATTTATATTTACTCAGCAATTAAGTTCCCTAGCTCTAATTTATAAAAATAATTAATAATAGTCTACAATAGCAATGGATACTGAGTTTATTATTCTGTTATTGTAAATTATTATAATAATAATCTCGAAAAGCTATATATATTGATATTATTATTAGAAAAATACCTTTCTATTACTAGAATTAAAGGAATGGAAATTTTTGAAGGCAAACTTTTCTCAATTTATATTTACCTACTGAGATAATACTATATAATCACCTGTAAAAGAAGAGTCTTGTGATTTATTGATGGATAAGTTATATAAAAACAAAAATATCCTAGTGAAATAATTGAAATTTAAGTAAAATTATTCAAATTGTTAATGTTAATAAAAAGAATTCTAGAATTTGGAGAAATGCATTCATGCATTCAATAGGGGTTGGATGTAAAAATACGTGATATTAAGAACTAAACATTAAATAAATTTGTTTTTATCACTGAAAATAAGTTTATAAAATGTTTTAAATTATTATAATTATAATTTTATGTAGGAAACCAAAAATCTACTTATATTCTGAAAACTATATTAAATGTGCTTGAGTATAGAGATGAAAATGATTGTCTAAGAAACAAAACATATTTTCTTTTTTAACTTTTTACTGTCATTAACTCTTCATGGGACGTTTAACGCTACATCCTCTCTCCAAGATGCTAAACTCCTTTTATGAGGAAGTACAATTATTTAAATAAAACATTTCATGGCAATGAAAAACAAAGAAATAAATTGTAATTGCTTACAAAATTAAATTACAAGACAGGGACCAATGTTGGGTAAAATACTTACCGGTTTGTTAATGGGGGACAAATTCTAAGACTTCGGTTTCCTGAGAAACTAGTGTGTATCTAGAGAAAGTGCGTATCTAAGAAACTAGTTATCTAGAGGTCGTAATGTTACGATGGATGACGTCACTAAAACGATGTCTATGAAAACAAGTGACATGGTTTCCTCGGCTTCAACACTATTTAGGAAACCATACCATCAGGTTTACATAGACAACGTTTTAGGGACACCCTCCACTACAATGTAGAGGCCACCAGATAATGACTCCTCTTTCTTAAAAACCATAGCGTAAGCAAGTTTTTTTTATTATTATTTTTCATGGTTTAAAATTAAGAATATAGTGATAGTTAAAATGAAATACTTAGTGATGTTATATTTCTTTGAAAGAGAAAAACTGTTTTTAGAAGAGAGATCTCACTAAGAAGATGATTGAAGCATATAACCTTAAAAATAATTTTTTTTTTAAAAAAAGGAAACTTTCCGATTCACTCACTGAATAAAGAAATTACTTTTCAGAAACTAACTTCTACGCAATATTTCTTGTTTTTTTGTGTAAGGTATTGTTTAATGATGATTGAAACTTATTTAATGGATTTTCTTTTTCATTGAAATCCGGATATTAGAGCTTCAATGCAATGAGCTTCTGATCTTATGCTGAGAGAAATAAGTCTAGATCTTGATGAATTTCTGAACAATCTTTAAATTTATACCTTCTATATTGCTCTTTCAAAGAATCATCATTAGAATAAGATACCTCTTGACAATTATTTTTGGAAGCATATTTCCTAATTCTTGATATGATCATTCTGTTGCACTTAATCTGTCTTGCTAAAGTAATAACATCTTTCTGTAACTTTTCGTTTTTATTTTGAAGCAACATGAACTGGGCAATTGCATATTGATCTTATGTTGGAAATTATTTTTTATTTCATCCTACTTACGTACAGATTGATAATTTATTGAAATAAAACAATTCATTTGGATAAGAGGAAGAAATTATAAAAATAGTTATAATCCGTAATAATTAAGTTAACCAAAAATCAGTAGGTGCATCAAAACAAATAATAAATGTCGTGAAGCATTGATTTTGCTTGAAGTCTTCGTGATTTTGCGCTATAACATAATTTACTGTGGCATTCACTAATAATTTTCCTTTAAATATTCACTTGTTAATAGTATTATAGGAAAGAAGTAGTATATTTAATGGAAATAATCATGATACATTAATTTAAATAATTTAAAACAATATCAAAATATCGAAGATGCTTTGTTCGTCTATTTTGTAAGAAAAAAAATTGAATTGTTTCAGCAGAATTTTAGGCGATGGGCACTTACATACAATATTGTTTAATCAAATTCAGAAATTGTCTTGCCTGTCATATTAATACATTACTTATTATTGTTATTCACTCTAATGTTAGTTACTGTAACAGTGTTATATGTTTATAAAATTTCAAACAGACTAAAACTCGTCAATTGATTTTAATTACATTAGCATTCAAAGTCAATTACATGTGTCAAATTATTATATTTACATGGAAGAAAACATTAAATTTTGTAACACATAAGCAATTTTAAGAGTATAAGAAGAAAGTTAAGATATATGAAACATTTCTTCCATATAATAGCCATCTCAAACTCTGATCACTTCTCGCAAGTAGAAGAGTTAATTCAATAATTTAAACAAAACAAGATTAATCAACAAGAATAAAAGATTTCTCTCGCAGAAATGTCTATTTTCATAGCTACAAAGGAATCTATTCCAGATGTGGTGCTTTCTTGCAAACTGAACTTATTACTATTTTTTGTTATTAATCCTATCATTAATCCTGACGAAAGCGTATTTGAAGCAGAAGAACATAGTACGTGCATAGCTCAAAACAAACTGAATGAGCCACCTTAAAACAGAATGTTGATTTCAAATCTTTTGTCGTTTATTAATTCTTAATACCATCTCAAATCATTAACTCTAATTATAAAAAAAAACAACTTCGTAACTTCTTGTGTTGTTCACTATATGCATGGAAAAAAAGAGAGTGGCCGACTTTTAAAAATAGTTTTACAATTCAAAAGGAGCATTATAATTCAAAAACAGATTTGACACAATTATATTTTTAATCAATGTCTTGGTAAATCGTAGTATAATAGATACCATATTCTAAAACCCTACGAACTATGATTCCAAACTAAAAGTAAATAGAAAATGTTCCTTGAGACACTAAAATTTTATCAAACCTTTTCTTTAATCGTTACGAAATTCTCCTAATTAATCGAAGAAACATTTCTCACAAAAAACAAAATGAAGCTGTAGGCGGAATATTCCAAGCGAGGAAAGGAAAATTATCTGCGATGCTACATTTTTGGAAACAGCAAGCGACGAGTGCAGAATAATCAGCGACCATGAAATGAAAGCAACTCAAATCTTAAGCGACTCGAGAAATCGTTTTTTGAAATTCTGCGAAAAAAGGAGTTTTCCCGGACGAACTTCAAGTGAAAACATTTTGGTAAGAAATTCACAATTAAAAATGAGAAATCTAAAACCACTTTCAATAAAAAAAAAATTTTTTCGAAATTCAGTACAATAGAAACATTTTTACATTTTTCTTAGATGCCGTGAACGGGAGTTCAAAAAGATATGAATGCATATATTTAAATTTAATCATACAAGTTTTAACATAATTCTACTTTTTTTTTGTTTCAAACTACATTATAAAATCTGAGTGCATTAAAAAATTTAGATAGAAGGAGTAACGAGAAAAAATATTTTTCTCTTACCAAAATATTAAAAACTTCTTGGCGGAGATTTTATTGCAAGAGAAAGGAGAAAATTTAAACTGAAAATTAATCTTGTTAGTTCAAATAAAAATTATATGTAATTAAGTATATTATTTTACTTTAATTTATAATGAAAAACTCAGAACTGTTAAGAATGGATATGTTCACATACCTTTTACAAGATTGTATGAGAGTTTTATAAGAAAATGTTTTAATTATTTCATTAAATAACTTTTAATGTAGATTACTCTTGGAAGAAAACTTATTTTATCTATCATGACATTATTCTGTTTTTGAAAGAAAAATCACAACACGGTTTCTTCCCTTCCAATAAACATTTTATGAACACAGATCTAGTTGAACGTTAGGTTTTAATGAGATTTTGTTCTTATTATTTTATAAACATATGTTAGATTAGTGTTCTTCTAAGCACAAACAAATTCATAATCCAATTGAAAGGAATTAAACAATATTTAGTCACTAGCTTTCTTAAATCGGTTATATACTCAAAATTTGAGATTTAGCGCTCTTCTGATACAATTGCGCCTCACTGCGTTTTAGAAATATTAAATACTCTTGTTGCTTTTATAGCTGATAAACACAATTACTTTTTTTACACTTCTTTTGAATTATTTAAATAATAGAATATCGAAACAAATGTTTGTTCAAATCATTCATATTCTTATTTTGTCCTTTACGTTATTTATTACATTTATTATGCTTTCTTGAAATTTATTACTTTTCAATGGAATTATTTAATCAATTTATTCCTTAAGGAAAATAATAAATTTTACATAATTCTTCTTATTAATTACATATGTTATATATTTAGCAAATGTGAAAATAAGCTTTAGTAGTACCTTCTAAGATTTTTGGCAAAATGAATAACTATTTTTTAATTAAAAGTACATCTATTTTAATTTTCGGCAAAATCGCTTTGATTCAAGAATAACATATATCATTCCAGTTGAAAAATTAGTCCTTAAAATTGCTTAAACGTGGTGCTTGATTTGCATTCACTATTACAGCAATATATAATCGTCACACATAAAGTTCAGTTCAATATGACCCGAAAATATAAAATTTATTGTAAGAACTGGTGTTATAAGAAAGGATTGCTATAGTTAAAAATAAATAAAAAAATTTAACACAATATGCTACATGCAATTAAAAAATGATACCGAAATGTTTATTATGACAGTAGTATTTAAGGACCACGAATATATAACATGCATTAAATATAAAACTTTTATTGCATTTGAATCGTGAACAAAATCCACAGTAATATATATCACTAGCAAGCATTTATGAAATACTTTTGTAATTTCAAATATACTTTAAATGAATAATGAACAATAATAAATAGAATAAATTATTACCTAGATTAACTAGTTTTCTGCACTTCTACAAAGATTTTTTCCTTCTCTTTTTCGTTAATTATTTAAATTAATTCAATGTGGATTGGATAATAGTCGTCAAAACAGTTAAAAATTTCTGAAATAATTCATCTAAAATAGTTATCACAATTTAAGTGCGATTGCAAATTAATGCAGTGAGATAGAGCGATAGATAAATAGAAGGAGAGAGAAAATTAAATATGCATGGATTTTGCAATTAAGTTCCTTTCATCTAGCATAATTTCCCCATTTCCGAAATAAGTAAAAAAAAGGGGATTCAAATCTTATATGTTCAAATTTAGAGGACTTTACTTCGAATAATGATATTTTTATACCTACTAAATAGTTATTTTTAAATATTTAAATATCTCTAAATTTTTCATTCAAAATACAATTTAACTTGAAATGACAGATAAATCTTTAAATTCGTCTTCTTTACAATTGAAAAAGTGTAATTGTAAGAACAACAGTATTGAATGGAACCCAGAAATTTGCATTTAAAGAAAAAAACTTTTATAAAGTGTAATATTAAACGAGCTACTTACCAAATATTTGGAAAGATACCAGGTCTTCGTTTTAAATATAAGACGAATATTTCAAACTCATAGATTAACAAAGACCCAATAACTCACAGTTTAAGTTTAAGAAAGCGAATAATAGTTTATTTTGTAATAAAGACTCAATTGGATATTTAAAAAAAATAATTTTATGAAAAACACCAAAATAAATAGGATTAATGACTAAATTAATTAAAATGATCTGTCAGTGTCGCATTTCAATGTTCGACATTGATTAATTACGTTAGTTCATTATTTCAATAGATATAGATTGTGGTTTCTCGTTAATAAATTTCGATTGATGGAAAATGTGTGGAGAGTAAACATTTAATTTTATTAAAATGTTTGCTATTGTGGGGATTTAAAAGTGATTAAATTATCAGGTTTTATTGCTAGAATTGAGATCAAAATGTATCCTATGAATTTTAATGAGAGGCCTGTAGAAAAAAAAATGCAAGACACAAATGTCCTTTTAAATTGATTTATTTGAATTACTCTGACGCATTTACTGAAGCATAAACCATATACTAAATCATACATGCAGGAATTCTTTCATATAGTACCAGTACACGACCGAATAACACAGGACATGAGTTATATACATACGGTCTTGAAAGAAACAGCTTTTTACTGACTTAAATCTTGACAGTTGAATCTTTCTCCGTATTCACACACTTACTGCCATATTTCAGGACTGAGTATAAATAATTTACACAGGCAGATGTAACTATTGCCAAATGTTTGAATGCTGCCTTATTCAATTATGTAAAAATATTAATTAAAAATGAAGTAACCAAGTGACAATTCAGCAAATTTACATACAAAAATGTACACTGTTGATACAAAAATTTTGGAAACAACGCAGAAATTTAAATCTTATTTTTTTAATAATTCAGTTCACTATTAAGCAGCTACGTAATGACACATAAGCAGATGTATTCATTGTAGTTGCTAGCTTAATGTAAGATGTTAAATTGAAACATGTAATAAGTGTTTAAGTTAGGCTTAACATTTCAAGTACTACTATTTTAATATACGACATTTTTATGCAGTTCTTGAATGAAAATTATGCACAATATATACGTGATGTGATCACAACCATCGGAAAAAGGAGTGCAAGATCCATTTTTGTAATTGTCGTTTCACCATTTCTGAAAATTCACAAGGCTAACCATCTATATTTTATGGTTTTCTCTAGTAAAATATTAAACTTAAAAATCGGAATTAATGTTTGGCAACAGAAATAAATTAATGGTACAGAAAAACAGAAGAAACCCCAAAATTATCCCAAGCTTTTAAAAATGCTTTTGACTGCAGATTAGCTTTTATATAACCAAACCCACCTTCATGATATTTTATTTTAGTTTTAGACACGAGATAAGGTTTTTGATTTTTACTCCATAAGTGACATGCGAATATAATAAGTGGGATGGAACGTAAAACTTTATGCTCGTTAATGAAAATGATCCTTAATAAAGTCCTCTACCACATGCGAAAAAGAGGAAACAGATCATCAATTAAAAATGAATTAAAGTGCTTAATGATTTTATTATAACTAGAAATATAGTTTATTTCCTGCACTATAAAATTTCACTTTGCTAAACAAAATTTCTTTATTATATTATCATAAAAATATAAGTAATATAAACCGAAAGTAATAGGACTATCATTCTCTAAATTATTTATGTAGAAAATTAGAGCAAATAGGTCAGGTGTAAAAATTGTGAAGATTTCACTCGCAAGGAATATGTCATATTTCTAGCTTATTGATTAATCCTAAATTGCCGGGGCAAGTACGCCATCGACACGTTTTTCAATGTTATTGAAAGCCTACCAATCAGAAAGTCTGTCCTCCCCAATACTCTCCTACCTACTCCTCCGGAATACAGAAATTCACCTGAATAGGCCCACTTACTTTGTTTTTCAGTCGGAAATTGATTTATCTTTATACCACTCCTCCAACTGTACATCGTAACGAATTTATTCACTCAGATGAATTTGAGCATGCTTTATGTGAACTTGCGGGAAAGTTAAGCGAGCTTTAATCTTTTCATGGAAGATGCTCTTTTAATCAATAAATTCCGAATACATCAACGAAGAATTGGTTGAACATTTTTTTCTATTGCTATGATTCACGAACTTTCTATAGTTTGAAATTATAATTATAGCGTGTCGCTCCAAATCTTGTACCATATAAAGCTTCGAATACGAGCTATTCACTCCACACCAATGGTATTACTTTTAAGGGTACTCTAAAAATAAACGTAATATTTCTGCTAAATTCCTGCCAACCAGATTGATTGATTGATTGACTGATTTATGAGGGATGTTGAGCAACAAAAGAAGTCAGAATTTCAGATTTTAGTTTTCAAAAAGCTATCATTAATGCTTCATACACAATAACAAAATAAATGTGCCATTCTTTCTCGAATTGCGAACGAGAATTAAGAAATTGATACAGAGACAAAAAAAAAAGAGCTAGAAATAATTATGTATTATAACAAGATTATAGGAAGGCGGTGAAGACCCAATTCAGCTGTAACTACAACATGGCCCGGAAAACCAATAGATAGTCGATGACACACTTTCTGTGCTTCGAAACGTAGCAGAAATAATGCACAAATCCTTTTGAATTTCGCTGAAGGCAATACACCTCCCAAACTCATAAGAAAGTTCTTTGTAATCTTATGGGCGTCTCTTATAAAGATGTACCTTCAAGAAAGTGTAAAGTTCCTAAGTCTGTCTGTATATACACAAAAGCTAATATTTGTAGAATGCTTCTTTCAGAGCAATTTTCGAGGAACAGGAATTACAACCATTGTCAAAAAAAAGCGAAAGAGACGCTGTTCAATGCTGTAATTGAGCGCCGTCATGATAATATTCTAAGAACAATTTCACTATGATTAGCTGCACACAATGACCTGATTTTACGGGTAAAAATCATTTGTCGAAAATGATCCATTTTTTTGGGACATGTGCCATTGAAAATGATGTCGAAGAATATTTATAAAATTATTTTTGAGCTAATGCCTATTTTATTTATTGGGGTACATTTGTTTATTTTTTAATTTCAAAATTTTAAGCACTTGTTTATTTCTTAACTTGAATTCTTAAACACCCGTTTAATTTTTAACTTCAGTTTTTGAACCCCTGTTTAGTTTTTAAGAGTTATTTTACATTTTTAACATCTGTTTAACTTTTTTAAAATTATATTTCCTGCTTTTAAATTTTTTGGCATTCCTTTCAGGTTAGTTCATATTTGACAGTCCTATTTTACCATGGTGGTGCTCAAAGAGTAAACTAATTTATTTCTTACATACATTCGGTTACACAATTCAAAACAATAGACTGGCGTACTCAGTATGCCGCTGAGGCAACATTGTTCAGTCAAATCATCCCGAAAAGTGAAGGTTAATAACATAAGAAATGTACGCCTCAGGCACAAAGTCTGCAGAAACGAAAATGGGGAACGCTTCATGAGAATTCTTAAGCTCGGGGAGACTTTAATATAACAAATAATATAAAAAAAATTAAGTCAATTCCTACTTAAGTCAACAAAGAAAATTTTTATTTTTAGATTTATTAGATAATTACAATTTATATAAATATTTATATACATATGACAGTATCACAATATTAAGTGGCAAAAGGAAATTTTTTTCCAGCGATCTACACGCTTCGTCACTGACGGTAGTTATTACGAATTATATCCTGTTATAACGAATTTATATCCTGCTAAATATCTTATATAAGAGAAACTTTTTTCTCCCATATAAAACTAGAATTATTTGAAAAGCAAATAAGAAACTTTATGCTTTGACGAGATTCGATCGAAGGCACGAAGAAATTAAATGGTTGGAATGCAGTTTAGCCCAACCACCCTTGGCGACGGGAATTACTTGGCGATATTTTCTGTCAAATGTGGCTACCTTGGTCCGCCTCGTGGACTTAACTTTCAGCCAAAAAAAAAAATCGTCGATTTTGGAAAATTTTTGGAATCGCGCGAAGCGGTTGGGCTAAACTGCATTTTCCCCAATTAAATTTAATTAATATTTGAAAAACTGTATTAACATCCAGTGTCATCCACAACAAGTTTTAAAAAAATATATTTGAACTTCAGTGGATGAATAAAATGTATTTTATTAACGATTGAAAATTTCAACAAGATATATATAAAGAGTGTGAGCTAATAGTATGAATTTAAAAAAGAGAAGGAATTATGTATGGCATATTGCCAAGGGAAAGAAATTTTCAAATAAAAGAAAAGAAACGGACATATTCACACTCAATTTAAATAACAATCGATAACAAGGAGTTACTTATCA
Organism: Nephila pilipes; assembly: GCA_019974015.1. Taxonomy (NCBI): domain Eukaryota; kingdom Metazoa; phylum Arthropoda; class Arachnida; order Araneae; family Nephilidae; genus Nephila; species Nephila pilipes. The sequence goes on along the minus strand of BMAW01064684.1, from coordinate 406,460 downwards.
GCATTCACATTGGCTTTTCTATTTACATGAAGGCGTTTATCTCCGCCACACAGCAATGTTTGCTTAACGACAAAATAATCAAGAATGGATTTTTTCAAATGATCTTAAGCACGAAACATTTAATGCTATTCAAAACATCCTAAACCTCACTCTCAAAAATATTTTTCTCACCACGGACAAATTTTTTCTAATTATAAGGAAATCCACAACCAAAATTTGATTCATACAACTTAAGTTCTATTCCACAAAAGATATACAAACAAAATAAGTATTCTTTTCTAACTATGCTAAATAGTTAAGTAGCAAATAAGAAAATTAATTATATGTTATGGGGAAAATGCTATTACTCGTATTTTCTCCCAGAACTAATGAAAACAACTACAAAAATCCATTCAACATTTCCCCTAAGTATTCTTAAATTATTAATTAAATAATTTTCTCTCCGACCATATTATTTTCTGTTGAAAATTCTAGTGAAATTTGAAAACTAATTTGTTCCGCGCAGTTCCTAACACAACAAAGCAATTTTCCCTTAATCACCGATGTTTTTGTAAGTTACATTAAGCATATTAGTTTTCTCTCCTTCTTCTATTGAATTGCGATATTAAAATAAAGCATTTAAATGATTTTACTGGACTCAGAGTGCAAAAGATTTCAGTTCCACAGAATTAAAATTGAAGTAACAGAATTCCGCGATTCTAGGAATCAATACAAAAAGGAAATTTAAATTAATATAATTCTATTGATTTTCTGTTTTTCTTGCCTTGCTCCTTTTTGGAATAAATTGCATGGAGTGAGAGTTTTTCGATCATATATTCTATAACAGAACTTTTGTAAGATAAGTTTTGATATCATTTAAGATTTTTTGGGATCAAATATTTCAGTTTTAAAATGCGAGGAAAATTGACTGAAGTGCGTGTGGATGAAATGAAACGATTCCTGATTTTTCATTATTTTTTAATGATGTTGCATTTTTCTAAAAAGAGCATTTTTTAAATATATTGTGCGCAAAAGGTGAAAGGAATGATTTTCAAAAATATTTTTAAGGCACATTTAAAAGTAGTTTCGTAAAATAACAGTTCTAGTTTTTGCTATGAACTAATTTAAAAGCTTTTAATCTTACTAATGAAGTATTTTTTCAATGTTATAAAAAGAAATATTTTAATGTGTCTCGGTAGTCCTAAATGCCAGATGATCTTGGGTGATAGTTTGTTATTGATATTTTATTGCCATATGAGGAAAATTTTGATTTCAGTTAGTGAACATCTTAATAAAACAACCCCAATTTTTATTAATGACCGATTAAAAATTTGATAAGCTGTAAAATAATTCGAAAACACCATAGACCATAAAAAATTATTATTTTTGAAAGAATGCATGAAATAAGAAATGAGATGTTCTAAAGTTTTACGTTTAGTACCCTTAGTTTACTTAATTTGTATGAATAAATTTTGTTTCAAAAGAATTTTACTTTAATTTGTGTGAGCAAAGTTAAGAAAAAGCGGTATAGGTATCTCATTAACTAAATAATCATTTGACTAAAATTCAAAATTTGTTACAAAATGTGTTATATCGCAGTATTGATGAGCTTTTAATTATTTCACTTTACAACATAATAAGAGATATGAAAGCAAATAGAGAACAATAAGGTGCAGTGGAAAAACCAAGTAATTCTAGAATCACAAATTATTGTAGGGTGGAAAATGAAAATAAATAAGACACCAGATAATGCCGCTGCCTTTTTTTCCATTAATTTCCTCATAAGAGAAGGCCAGGGACGGAGAGAGAAATTTTTCATGGGTCGGGAAACTCCTCTTACAACTCCTATCTCAATATTAATTTCAAGTTTCATTGTTTATTTTCAAGATGAATAGAATTTTTATGTGAAATATCAGATTTCGAATATTAATTTTTTCAGAAAAAAATAATGCATTTTCAAATGACTTTTTTCCAGACTTTAAAACAATGCATTTTCAAAATTAAGTGTTCAACAATCCTTACAGGGGATGGGGGGATTACAACCTCCACATCTCGCCACCGTCGATACATCACTGAAGGCGATCGATACTCCACTCAACAAAGCTGTTTTATTCGTCAAAGGGTAAAAAAATCATGTCTTTTCTTATTCCGCAATTGGTCATCACTATGATTTGTACCCATTTCCAGTTCTGAATTTTTAACTTAGAAATTGGTAAAATCCATTAATTCTTCATTACTTATTTAAGACTAGAAAGGACAGTCATTATGTATACGCCTCGTGAAAAATACAATGAAAAAAAATGTTAGTAATTTCTTCTTAAAATGTTCATACGTCACATAGTTTCATGCAAACTGTATTAGTTAGCTCAGGTGTCTCGAATCCTGAGCATGTGGACACCTTTGCGTCCACAAGTGGCTTTAAGTGGATTCATTACTAAGCGGTCACGACAAAGAAAAGTATTTAAGTGTTCTATAAAATATTAATAATAATAAATAATGTTCATAAAGGCTTTTTTATAGTTCGTAAGTCATTAGAAAAGTATTGACATACTTGTTTAAAAACAATGGTTTGTAATTATATGTTTATCTCATTTTAACTATGCTTACCAGACTTCCTGGGTTGTACAGTATTATTCTAGTTTGAAAGTGCGCTTTCAGTCAGCATATTTCCCCGGATATTTGTTAAAATTGAAAATTTTCAAACGTAATGTAAAATCAAGTAATAATGTGTTTAAGTTAAATTTTGAAATGTTGAATTTTAATGCCTCTTTGTACTACTGTATTTTATGTCACAGCTCACAGATGGAGTCATGCAAAGAGCGTAATTAATAGTTCCGCATTATGGTGTCATTTGTAGCAGGAATTCCACATATAATGGGTATTCTCCAATTTACCATGTTATGTTTATTGCTAGAGATATGCTCATATATTTGAAAAAACAAGTGCTTCTTCTATTAAACTGGAATTCTAGAATGCTTTCCAGTCACAAAAATGTTGATAACCCCTGAGATATCTAGATTTAATTATTGATTAAGATAAAAATTACATTTGTATTAAAGATACAACAGGTAAGGCACTGCAAAGGCACTTTATTTTTTTCAAAAAATATAAATATTTTTATTGCTACAATTTTAAAGTTATTAATAACAAAACTCATTATTTCGACATCCCGTTATAGGTCAAAATCCAGTACTAGGAATGAAAAAAAAAAATTCGGACATCATTGAGAACGGTGGATCAAATTTATCCGTTAGTCATTAAGAATAATTTAAAGGAGTCTTTAGTTACATAGTTGTTTTAATATTAAATAAAATGTACTCTAAATACCTTAATTTAACAGAAATCACCAAAAATACTCAAACTTATTGTTTTAATGAAAATTGTCAATGACCTGTATTGCGTACAATAAAAAAAAATGGTGAAAACGTTACATTGTCATATTCACTAATATATTGACAAACTCTACTATCACAATGTATTATATTCCGCTATGTCAATATTGTATTCAGTAATATATTGACACAGCGGAAACATTTGTCGTAATAATGATTCGAATTGCAATCATTGCAGAGGCCTTTTTTTTTTTTTTTGTCTGATTGTTTTCTGAAGTCTTTTATGTCGCTATTCTTTGTGCAAGTAGACTTATCTTCACAACTTAAATCATTAAATTTCTTTTGATAACCTTTTTCATTAACATAACACACCTTTTTTATCTCTTTCTGAATGTTTGTGACTTTCTTTATCACAATTTGTAATACCTATACTTTCTTGCACAAACAATCCAAGTTCTATATTTTTACAACGTTTTTCTGAATTTCACTTGGTGTGTGTGTGTGAGTGTGTGTGTGTGTCATCAAATTTTCGATCGTTAATTTAACCAACTTCCCATCAAGCTAGAGCTTTGAAATTTTGGGAATCGTTCGTACTCGCCTAACAATGTAATATTTAGACGTTTGCGACAAGTTTTAACTAATATTTCAATAATTTTAATAAGTCAAAATATTCTTTCCCCTCGGCACTTTTAGAATTGAGGAAAACATTTCTTTCCCCCTCTGGGAGCACCGGGCACTCCCCACACAGCATGAGGTTATCGTAAACCTTTTGTACTCACAAAGGGGAGATACTATCTCCCCTTTACTATCTCCGAGATAGTAAGGGTTGCTGACTTTTAGTCAGTAATCATTCGCAAGAAAGAAAGTTTCCAATATTTGGCGTCATGTCTTATCACAATAATTTTTTCTGAATTCTGGTTCCCATTCTTTTTTTAATAGAATGACTTACAAACTTTCAAATGCATGTTTTGATTTTATGAGTATTATGAATTTTTTAATACTCTCACAAATGTCTCTTTTTAAGTGAATTTTAAAGTTAAAAATAACTAACAGTTTTAACTAATATTTCAATAATTTTCTCTAATAAACTTTGCCACCATATAAAAACGTTGCTTTTAAAAACGTTGGTTTTTATATCGAATTATTCAATAATAATATTATATTTGATAAAACGCGATACCAGTTCTAGCGGTAATAGGTAGCGATAGGTCCAATAAATCTAAAGGTATTCAAATAAAAAATATATCAAATTTAAATTAGAACGATTTAAATTTGTGATACAGTAACATTTAAATAAAATCATCTAGGACGTTATTTACCTCTCATAAGGCCAAACAAAATACAATATAAAATCATATATATATATATATACACGTAAAAATATTTTTAAATAAAAATAATTTTTTATTAAAATTTAATTTTATTAAAATTAGAGGAAGAAATAAAATCTTACAATTCATTTTATCCCTTTGAATAAATGCACAATTTCTTACCAAAAAAAATCAAAAATATTCTTTAGAAAAATTTAAAATGCTTGTCACATTATTACTTTTAAAATATTTACAAGTGATTCAAGTAATTTAAAGTAGCTATCTTATTGGAACGAATTTGAGTTAGAAATAAATTATTTGTTTCTTGGAAAGAAATTTATATTTTACGTGTTCTGCAATAACTTCAAGAGAGCCTATACTCTTTAAAAGTAATTTTATCAAATTTTAACTGACGTTTTTGTAAGTATAGATGACCTATTCTGGTTTTAAAACGAGTTATATATTTCTACATCTAGCATTCTAACTAGTTTCAAAGCAAATTTTTTTCTCAAATTTAGGTGAATTATTTACTAATTGCCTTATATTATTGACTAAAACCCGATTCCTGATTAATAGTTGAACTTAAAATCATACTGTTATAAAAAAGATGCTTAAACAAAACTAAATCCTATTAGTATTTTGGATTAAATGTGGTTGGTATATTTTTTCCGAGTGAAAATGGAAATCAAACATAATATTAAAATTTTATTTTATTATTATTGAGTCAGTAAGAAAAAATACTTAACATTTTTTATTCAGAATAGTGTATAAACACATAACTTGCATATAGAGTTGAACAAAACGCAATATTGACTTTTGCTTACATTAAACGTAGAGAAATTAATTGTATTTATATAAATTTGGGTTAAAATGTAGCATCACATGTAAAATAATTTGGTTGCATAAATTTAAATTTTGATATTTGAACAAATGATTTAATTTAATAACGATGCATAAAAAAGTTTGTTTCTTATATATTTAATCATTTAACTAAATTCAACTAGATTAAAAAATAGAATATTCTTCTGGAATAACATTTGCTTACTAATCCATAATAATAGTTCTGAAATTATTAAATTTCAAAGTTAATTGAGTCGTAATATAAGTTCTTGGAAAACATTTAAGAAATTCAATAAAGTAAAATTTAAATTTAAAATGACAAGTTCATTTTATAGGAAACAAGAAATAAACTCTCAAATATACTTTTCCTAAATTATTTTTGGATTACTATTTTCATGTCATAGAAACATTTTCCATAGATATGGAAATTACACATAATGTAAGATATCTCAGAAAATTCTGAAGTATAATAACTTTAAAATATGTAATAGTGATTGTTTATTAGTTTAGCATTAAGAAAAAATACGAAGCCTTCTGTTGACAGACCTCGTAATTTCGGAGTGACGAGGACGCACTTGAGCTGGCACCTCCCTCTTCAAACTTCCATGCCACTCTAACGGGTCTTGGATTTTGACCATATTTAAAATACATCAATCCCTCTACACGGTGGGTCATTAGTAAAATCAGGGTTCGAACGAATTTTAAATTATATTTCATGCAGTCAATATTTCACCAATTGTACGGTAAATATAATATTTATTTAATACATGTGAAGAACTTCTTTATTGATTTATTTTCAGACATCTTTGTTCCCTGAATTGAAAAAAATGGTGGTTAGGGAATAAATATCAGATCAGAAACTTCTATTTGAATTCCAATTATAGTACACATTTTTGAGCTATAAGCTGCAAGTCATTTGGAAAAGTTTTTAAAATTGTTTTATATTACAGTAAGTAGTTTAAAACTGCATAAAGTAAGGAAATGATTACAGAATAGTAATTTTAAATTTTAAATTCCTATCGAATTATTTTAAATTTTAAATTCCTATATAATTTTTCTTTTAAGAAATTAATTACCTGTTACAGCTATACAATAAGTTATTCATGGGGCTAAATGATGAACAAAATACATACGTAAGCCCATACCTCATTCTTCATACTTTAATATGAAAAACGCATCAAATTAAGGCTCAATAGTCCAATTAAATGTAATTTACGCTATATCCAATAGTCTAGAATTCTATAGAGCAACTCTAGGTCATTTTAAGAATTAAATCTGTGATTGCCTATTGGAAGAGAATTATCCTGTAGTTTGTATTTGCGTTTCAAGTTTTCCTTTACTGTAAGGGTTAACAGGGAAATTACCCTGCGTTTAAAATAGATAGGTTTCCGTGACTTCGCATGGCGTGATGAAATAATTTGGAGAACGAGGTACTAGTTCTAGCTCTGTGAGATTCTAACTTCATTGTGGTTCAAAACTAATAATTTTCTTGTTCATAGCATAGTTTTAAATTGACATTAATTAATATTAAAGTAAATTAGGAGATTTAGACCTGTTTGGTGAATTCACTGGTTTGTAGTAGATTCAGAAATCGTACTTCGAAAAAAGACAGTTGTGTAGCTGTGATAGAGGAAAGTATCTTCAGATATTATTAAGGAATAGGACCTAAATTTGACACATTTTTCACATAGAAAAAAAGGAGGTATTACTTATTTAATTTTATTACTTATTTATCCTATTGAGAGTAGCATACTTTATTAAACTCTTTATTTTCTATGAATAAATAAATATTTACGTGTAAAATGTGTTTAATATTTTGTCTCATATACTGTAGAGCAAAATTGATCATAAACAAAACATTATACAGCGAAAAATTGTGCATATGCTTAGAATTCCAAAATGTTAAAGCTGCAACTGTAATAAAAGAATACACAAAATTCTAGTTACAAATTAATGTGAAAATTAAATATTTTTGGTCTGAAAATGTGTCTCTTTTTTGGTTCAAAATTTTTGACATTTAGTAAAGACACTTAAATGTAGCTGATACTTAAGTCTCGCATTGAAGAAGACATAGATCCCAGGAGAGTTGAATGTTGACACTAATACCCACCTTGACATATGACTATGACTCAAATTGAGAGACTGTGAACAAATTATTTTTTGTATTCAGAGATTAGTTTAAATCGAGAAGAAATAAGCAGAGAGAATTGTTAAACAAATAGAAAAAAAAAACTATTTTTAATTTGTGTTACAAAATTTAATATTTGATATAAAAAGACTTTTTAAATATTGTTAATGTTTTGAGTTCTATTGAATAACCTTTCTTATTAATACACTTTGAGATTGCTTACTTAGTGTTCCTAAACAGAGAAATTCCATCTCCAAACTGACAATCGTCATATTCCTAAACATGAATTATTAATAACACACAGCGATTGATTCATAACGTTAATATCCAGCAACATTATATATCTCATACACATCACAATGTTTCAACTCATTTTGTGCTATTTCAATCAAAATACCAATTATCATTTTCTTCAAATTATTCGAAATTCACTGAAAGTTTAATGAGGATTTAAAAAAAAAGATTTTATTTGTTTTCTTTTAATAAATTTGGGTGAATTCACATTCAGACCTTTTGTTAATAATTACAAGATTTCAAAATAATCTTTTTTGAAAGAGAAAGATAAAATTTTCATTTTTAATTCAAATTACATAAAAAAAAAACTCTTCCGATTCCATCATTGTCTCTATTATAGAATAATTATAGGTTGCCCACCATAAATTCCACCTAATTATGTATGCAACATTTTTTGATGTACTAAAAATGTTTACAATGTTTCTGTAAGAGACAATTCATACTAGACCAAAATAGGCTTAGAGTCGAATAAATCTTCAAAATTGATAATATTTGTTGCAAAGTGTAACAAACATTTCATACTGAATAAAATGGATAATTATGAAATTTTTGAAAGTAAACTAATTACTAATTGGTGCATAAATTAATGGACATTTATTACTTCTTTATGAAAACTAATAACATACATCTTATTTAAAACGTATTTAGTTTTGAAATTCTATAATTATTATTCTATCAAATCCTAACTCTCATTTTAAATGTATATCTCGTATTTTACCAGATGTTTACCATGATTACCTAAGCGAAAAGCTCAAATATTTAACTATATTATAAATATTTAACAAAAACATTTCTTACTGGATATTTAAACGAGTATTGAAATAATCTGAATTTTGGATTCACTGAAACAAATATTTTGGAGAGAAATGAAGTTACAAATAATAAAGACTTGTTAATTTTGGCTTTTCAAGAGCATAAACCAATAGTTCCGTTGCTAGATGCAAGTGCTACTTAGAACAAGGACGAAATATCCCAACAAGTACGAAGTGATCAAAAAATATTATCTCTCGACTTATATGGTGATAATTCATTAAATGTTAATGTTTGAACTGATATAAATAAAATATTTCTGAAGTAAACCTTGAAAATATTCTATATTGCAACTGAGAGCAGTCTTTGAAAAGTATTTTTTAACATTATGCAAATTGTTTTTATTTCAAATGAATGTAACTCTATTTTATCAATTTCAGAATTTTCTTTATGTACTGCGTAATTTTTGAGGTTCAGCGCGAATTTACAACGTTAAGATCAAGGAAAATAAACAGCTTTCATGTTCACACACATTGATTATATTCTATATACATATTAATTTTTGCTATATACCGTTTTGTTTATTAAAAAAGAAAGACAAAGTTTTATTAAGAAAATGATAAAGAAAACATAAATTAAGTAAAGATCATTAAAGCATATCAAAAAAGTAAAATATTTCAGCAAAATTTCTATTAAAATACTTATGATTATACTGATAAGAGACATATCATCATAGGTAATAGGGAGGAATTATGAAAGAAGTTTGCGTTTCCTCTCCATTTCTCTCTCTCTCTCTCTCACACACACACACACATGCATTGTAATTATCATAATGGCAACAAATGATAAAAGAAATTTCATTTTGATTAAAAACTATTTTTAAGGGGTGTCGGAACGTCAAATTTTTCAAAAAATCATGATTTGAGATTTTTTTATTTCCAAATTGTATAGCCTTTCACCTTTCTAAAGATACCTTATTTTTATCTCTACGATAATTAGAAGCTTCAAAAACTTAGTTTTAAATAAGCATTGAAACGGGGCCACGCCCATTTAAAGGGCCAAAAAATGTAAACAACGCACTTCATTTTTGGACGATAATACTATGTGCTACTCTAAATGAATTTTTTTAAACTTTCGTTATAAATGAGCCTTTCTTTTATTTGCATTTGCTCTTAAGAAGTTTCACTGTATCTGTGACTGATAGATATTTGTTTATACTTGCATAAGCACGTTTTAGTTTGACTACTACGAGCTTGTTCATTTTAGTTAGTGTTTGTTTCAAAACATGTAACTGAATTATTGCAAATATTTGTTGTTCTTTTTAGTTAGTGTTTGTATCAAAACACATAGCTAAATTATTTTAAATTGTTGTTTTCAAGCGATTTTATCATGCCTAGATCAAAGACAAGAATTTTTAAAAAAAGGAAAGGACATTTTAACAAAGGCAGATGTGAAAGTATTGACTCTTCTATAGGAAATAGTGATGTAGCAAAACATTCCAAGGAAGAAATAAATGTATCTTCCAGTGAAAAGAAGGTCAAAAATATGGATACATCATATTCGAATGATACTTATTCTGGTTTTAGGAATGTCATTATGGATATCAATCTTTTAGTCTATGCACTTTTTGAAGCTGTAAAATGTTTAAAGTGTGGTAAACAAGGAATTAGATTGTTACAACATGAAAAAAACTGTGGTGAAGCTGTTCAGTTTGATATAAAATGTCCTTCTTGTGATTATAAATATACTTTTTATAATTCTAAGCAGTGTGACAATAATTTTGAAGTCAATAATAGGTTAGTTTATGCCATGCGATGCATAGGGAAAGGGGCTGAATCTGCAGTAATGTTTTGCGGTATTATGAATCTTCCACCACCACCTACAAAATTTACAAAATTTAATAATAATTTACTGCAAGCAGCTAGAGAAACTTGCGAAGAAAGTATGGCGGAAGCAGTTCATGAAGCTGTTGAAGAAAATGAAGGAGGAAGAGACATTGCTGTTGCGGTTGATGGTAGCTGGCAGAAACGAGGCTTTTCTTCGAAGAATGGTGTAGTGACAGTTACAAGTGTGGATACAGGTAAAGTAATTGATGTGGAAATATTATCCAAACATTGTATTTGTCCGAACAAAACTAAGCATCTTCAAAACTGTAAAAGAAATTTTGTTGGTTATAGTGGCAAAATGGAGGTGACAGGTGCTCTATCAATTTTTCGCCGTTCTGAATCGAAGTACAACGTTCGATACACAAGATACTTAGGTGATGGAGATTCGAAAGCATATGATTCCATTGTAGAGAACAATGTGTATGGGAACGAGTGTGCAGTGACAAAATTAGAATGTCTTGGACATGTAATGAAGAGAATGGGGACACGTCTTCGGCGCTTGAAAGCAAAGATGAGAGGTCAAAAGCTTTCAGACGGTAAACCTTTGTCTGGCAAAAACAGGCTGACAGAAGCAGAAATTGATCGTCTACAAACCTATTACGGTCTAGCCATTCGAAGAAATTTGTCCAGTGTAAAAGATATGCGACAAGCCGTGTGGGCAATATTTTTACACAAACTGTCGACTGATGAAAAACCTCAGCATGGATTTTGCCCATCAGATGCCGATACATGGTGCAAGTTTAGAAAGGCAGAGTTGCTTGGGGAAACCTATCATCATAAAAACAGTTTACCTGTTGCTGTTGTGGAGGCTATGCGACCCATTTTTAGGGATTTATCCAATCCAGAACTATTGAAAAAGTGTTTGCATGGCTGTACCCAAAACCCAAATGAAAGTGTAAATAATGTTATATGGTCTCGTGTACCAAAGAAAAATTTTGTACATATAGAAGCCCTCTCTTTAGGTACGTATGATGCTGTATCTTCGTTCAATATAGGTAATGTATCAAAACTACAAATTTTGAGAAAATTGAACATTGAGCCTGGTGACTATACGATACAGGCAATGAAACGTCTCGACAAAGAGAGGCTGTTAAAAGCTCGATATTCTTGTTTACAAAAAACAAAAGATGTTAGAAAGGAAAAAAGGCTCAAAAGGAAAAGAGAGGATGATAAAATAAAAAAAAATGTGGATAATTTAGAGTATGGGGCAGGAATGTTTTGATAGGTAAGTACTTTTACGTTAAAACTCATTTATCTCAAAATGTGAATTTTTCATGTTCGATGTACCTTTTCTAAGAAACTACTGTTCATATATGTGTAATTTTTGTAGGACATGTTCATAATGCTTGCTAATATATACTGAAATGAGCTTTTTGTAAAAAATTGAAAAATGTATTTTTTGCAAATTTTTTTATATGAAAAAAGAGTGAAATTTGACAATGTTTGATATAATATTTTGTAAATTGATAAAAAATTAAAAATTAGCTAAAAGCTCATTTCAGTATTATAAGACAGATATATTTTACTTGTGTAAAAAATTTCAAACTTGTATCTATAATAGATTTTGAGAAAAGGTACATCGAAAACAGCCAATTTAACATTATCGGTATAGGAGGTTCCGACTCCCCTTTTAAAGTTCTGATAGGTACAACTTCATTCACAAATATTCTGGAAAGAAACATTGATAACGAACAGAGGTATTTTTATTGTTTACTTTGTACAACAATTGAAATTAAATCCTGAAATTACTGTCTATGAAAATCAAAAATAACAGTGTACAACAAAAGCTACAGCTACTGAGATAATTATAAGAAAATTCATTTACTGATATCGAGGAACGGATGTGTTTGGAGATAAAACTTTCTAAAAACACAAACATGTACCAACAGAAATGCTATATCAATACCTTGAAATTAAATGCTTAACTATAATTATTAATATTTTATTAATTATAATTCATTCTTAATGAATTATAATTAAATACTTGGTTATTTTATATTTTTTGAAGGATAAGGTATAGAAAAATATAAAACTAATTAAACAATTCAATGTTACTTACATAAAAAAATACTCAAATTCCGTATGAAAACTATAAGCAATCCCTAATTATGAGAGGTGTTTCAGAGAGCTTGAATGTAAAATTCTGTGACTTTCTCTGGAAGCAAGAATTGCTCATTATTGAAAGCAATCTTATTATTTTACAATTATTATCACAATAAAAAAAATGAATTGTCATATATAAAATAGCGGGAGAATCAGATTATATTCTAATTGATATTATTTGAAATGGAGCATAGATATTTTGTGAGAATGAGCTATTATATCAAATGAAATATTTCATTAACGATAAGGAACAAAGAAATCAATCATAATTGTTACTAAAATTAAATTAAATTGCATGGGATAAACCAATATTATGTAAAAAGGTTTATTAGTAATGATTTAGCGAAGCGAATTTTCTAAAAATAAATATGTTAAATTGCTTGATTTACAAATCAGAAAATACTGCAGTTGAAATAGAACATAGAATATTGAATTAGGATATACAATAAAGAGTAAATAGTATAGTACAAATCCATTTAGTTGAATTTTATACTTGAGTTGAAATAAATTCAGACAAAACCTAATACATTTCACATATTGGGATCTCTTCAGAAAACATGAATAACTTTTTTATTACTTGTATTCAATTACGGTGAAAAAACTTAGGAAAAAAACTCCTGAATAATTTTCTAACGTTTAGTTTCATAGCCTATTTCGTAGCTTTATAATACAACTGAATTGAATAATTTGTTGACAAACGTTCGCTTTCATTGATCCCCAAATAATTATAATCATTATAAGTAAATTTCTATTAAATTAATACCACTATACTTTCTTATTACAAAAGGAATATTACAGTTTAGTTGATCTGTTGCAAAACAGCTTAAAACCCTATTTTTTACTAACATAATTGATAAAATATAAGACATTGTATGGAAGCTAGTGATTAATCTAATGTAAAAATCATGTAGTTTCCATTTTGACAAGTTTTCATAGGTTTTAATCATATACGTATCATTATGATCTTTCGTAATTTGCCTCAACAAAAATTATTAAAGCACAGAAGTTACATTCAATGATAACTGTGATATTCATTACTTTTGATAAACTGTTGGAAAAACATAAAAGGGCGTTTTTTTTTTAAAAAAAAAAATTTAATTGTTAAATTAGAATTTTCGATAATTAACACTTCAAATATATGTTGGTATCCGCATTTTGAGCAAATGTCGCAACTACAGAGTATTTCGAAACTCATGGGTAAAAATTTATGGGGTGATAGAAAACATTTATATAAACAATTTAAAACTACATGCTTTTAATTACAGCGCCATCTAGAGTTTCCCCGCTAACTCTCCACCTATGCATTGTAAGGTGAAAATTGCAGGTTTAGATGTTTTCTATTACCCTTTAATTCTTTTGTTTATGAGTTTCGAAACATCCTGTATAATGAAAGAAAGCAAATAATTTCCCTGCTTGTTAAAACTCAATAATCAGACGGGTTCATCATCTTAAGTACCCAGGTGTGTTGATACATTTAACAGAAAACAATTGAAAGCATCCAAATGAAAACAACTTTATTATGAAAACAAACTATTAACCATAAATATAAAAATGGAAGCGCTTTTTTTATTTATTTACAAGAGAGATAAAATATAAGTAACTAACATTTTAAAATATTTTTACAATTAAATTGGCATCATCATTCAGAAACAAATTTTGCGTAGCTGTATTTTTAATCAGACTTGGTGAATCATTACAGAAGAGCTGCCATATTCCAAAACCACACGAACTATGAATCTAAATTAAAAGTAAATGGAAAACGGTTTCTTGAGACACGAAAAGGTTTCTTTAATCATTTGTACAAAATCTTCCTTATTAATCAAAGAAAACTTCTCCTCAACAAACAAAATGAAACTCCGAGTGAAATATTCCAAGCGAGGAGATGGAAATTATCTAGGATTCCGCGTTTTTCGAAATGGTAAGTGAAGAATGCGGAAGATTCAAAGACCGTGAAATGAAAACAATTCAGATTTTAAGCTACTCGTGGGTTGTTCTTTGGTTTATACAAAAGAGAGTTTTTGCAGTCGAATTCCAAGAAAAAAATGCCTATTTAAAAACAAGCATTCTAATACTTTTTCCTGAAAAATCATTACGCACTAGCGCACTCGTATATATATATATATATATATATATATATATATATATATATATATATATATATGTGTGTGTGTGTGTGTGTGTGTGTGTCATCATTCAATTCAAATTCTTAATGATCTCTTAAAAATAATTTCCTTTCATAATTTTTTCCATTCTATATTCCATTGGTGAAGATTTCAATCTTTATTTGCTGATACAATTCTTAATTCATTGATTTATGCTATCAAGCGCTCATGAAATCTGTCGTATCAACTTTCCCAATGCCATAAATCAGTCGGAAATTATCCCTACTCAACTGATAGACGCTATAGAATTATCTCAGATTCCCTTCCTTTTATATCACGTGATTTGGAGAAATCTCTACCTATAAATTCAAAGGTATGGTGAAGTTCTCTCTCTTCTGGTGTAATCAAGGAGGTGAAGTTACATCTCTTGCCTTATCCATTTTTTTAAATGTGTTTATTTCTTTCTCTCATGAAAATTAATGAATAATCTTAAATGGAAGAAGGTGTTTACTTATTCGTTATTGTTAGAACAAATTTTAAAGTCATTGGATACATATCATCTTTATTCAAATTCATAAAAAATTTCAATTGTTTCTTTGAAGAACTTTTAATACAGATTACTCTTGGTAGAAAACTTATTTTATATATCATGACATTATTCTATAAGCCAAAAGAAAAATCACTGCATAATACTTTCACTTGCAATAAACCTTTTATTTACACAGATGTAGTTCAACTTAAGATTTTAATAATGAGTTTGTTCCTATTTCATAAACATATTCTAAGGAAATGATCAATGTTTTTCCAAAAACCAAGAAGTTCATAATATAATTGAATTCCAATGCAATCTTCAGTAGATAACTTTCTTTAATCGAATATGAACTCAAATTTTTAGATAGGGTTAGCTGCACTCCATTTTCATCGCACTTCTTTGAGCAGATATTTTACTGCTTTTGTATCATTGACACTTATTACTTTTTTTTATTTAAAGTGAACTATTTGAATATTATAACAACGAAACTAAAATTATCATTAAAATTGCTAATGTTTTTATTCTGTTCTGTATGTTATTAAGTACAATCGCTTGTTCAAAATATTTTATTTTCTATTATCTTATTTAATAAATTTATTACTTAAGGAAAAAAAAATATTAGAGGAGAATATTGTATTATTATTTCAAAAATTTTATTGGCATGTAATGAAATTTAAATATTGATCTAATTAGCTAAATTGAGTATTTCTCCCTTATTCTAAATTTAAATCTTTAGTAATTTTACGAACACAAATTTACATGAAGGTTCATTTTTAATTTTACTTATAAATACTTAAATCACTTCCCTTTTTATGAAGTCTCTGAATTGAAATTGCAGTCGCTTTACACGCAAAAAAGAACATTTATCAATATTCTTTATTCATATTTTTTTCTTGCAAATAAATACGTTATATATATAGAAAAAGTAACTAATACCTTAAGAAATTTACGAAATTCGTTTCAAATGTCACTAAATTTATTTTCTTTTTTTGACAAAACCGTTTTATTTCGTGAGCATCACATCTAAATCTCACAAGGTAATCAACCTTGTTCAGACTCTGGTTTATTTACCCCGTACTAAGTTCGCTTTTGATATGAAATAATAGGATTCAGGTAAATGTGAACCAAACATTAAGGACTCTTTAAAAGTTAATATACTAGTATTATGAAAACTTTCAAAATATAACAAATGTTTAATACCAGGTTTTTTCCATATTTTCATAAATAAAAGACGCATAATGATAAGTAATACGTGAAAGCAAAGGGAAAATTATAGAGTTTATTTTTATAAGTGTTCGATACAACTTCCTTCAGTTATATGAATAATGACAATCCGATATGTAAATTCTTGTCTAACCCATTGTAACGTGATGATTCTATAGCAACAGAAATCCTTTATTTAAATTCAAATAAATTCATAGATAGTGGCGGTGTATACATTTTATGTTTTACAAAACTCCAAAGGTAGGAAATGCATGAGGCCATATCCGGTGAATTTGGTTGCCAGATATGTAACACCAAGCCTTCTGGTCCACTGTGATCGACCCAACCACGAAGTAGCTTCGTAAACGTTTCTAAAACATCTTTCGTAATATAACTTCACGAAAAACGCACGAAGGTCATCTGTTTTTCATAACATAAAGCTTCACATTTTCCCTCTGTATTCATTTTTTATCATTTTATGAAATTTATTTTTAAAAATATGGAATTCTGAAATTGGATGAATCATTTTGAAAAATCACACACACACACACACACACACACACACACATATATATATATATATATATATATATATAGTAATCATTTATCACCCAATATATTTATAAAATCAAATAATCGTCATACCTCACCACATACGAAAAAATCATTTTCTGCTCAGAAAACGTCTCCCGAATGAGGCATAGGCAAAACTGTTAAGTGGTCAACCACTTAAAAAAAGTAATTTAACAGAAATAAATGAAAAGGATTTCCTTTCATAATTATAAATATCTGGCTTTCTTTATTTCGAATAAATTATTTTTTGTTCTTATGTTTTGTTAATTGCTTATTGATTAATTACCTTCAAAAGAATTTAAAAAAAAAACTTCTGAAATAATCTGTCGAAAATGCTTATCATAATTTATTATGCATTTAAAAGCAATGTAGCCTAAAAAGGGGTTTTAGAAAATAGCTGAAAGAGCTTTGAAAATAAGTTCCTTTTGTCAGAAATCATTTCACCATTTCAAAGAGAAGGGAAATTATGAAAAAAAAAATTACATCTTAGGCTTTCAAATCTAGAGTAACATTATTTTGAAAAAAGACAATATTTATTCTTATCTAAAATGGATACGTTTAAATACAGTTCCATTTTTTTGCTTTAAAATAATATTTTACTGGAAGTAATAGATGAATCTTGAAGTTTATTTTTCTTGCACAACTGTAAAATTGTATTCTTAAAAACAAAATTACACCAAGAAATTCAGTAATTTGCATTTAAAGAGATCACTAACATCAATTTGAATATAAAATAAGTTACGTAACATACACATGGAAATATATTGTTGCTACTTTTTTAAATTTAAGACTAATGAGAACTCGTAATGTAGTATGGAGCCGAAAAAATTCAGAAGTTTTTTTTTCTGAAAGAAAAGTTTGCGTGAAAAACTGATACAAATTGATTAATCATTAAATCAATTAAAATAATCTATAATTGACGAATTACAAATTTCGTCCATGATAGGCTATTTTTTTCCTTATTTTAGATGACAGTGTGATCATCAGATTTTCGATCGTTAATTTAACCACCTTCCCATCAAGTTAGAGCTCTGAAACCTTGGGAATCATTTTTACTCGTCTAAAATTGCAATATTTAGACATATGCGACATGTTTTAAATAATATATATTTTTTAATAATGGAGTTTAACCCAACCACTTGGCACGACATAAAAAATTGCCGAACTTGGCGATTTTTCTTTTGGCTGAACGTTAAGTCTGCGAAGTGGACAAGGGTAGCCACATTTGGCAAAATACCGCCAAATAATTCCTTTCGCTAAGGCTAGTTGGGCTAAATGGCATTCCAATCATTTAATTTACCGGATGAATTAATAAGTTTTAGTTAGTTTTAACGTTTTGATGTATTTCACTTGGAATGTACGTGTCTGGGTATAAGTATGTTATCGAATTTTCGATCATAAACTTAACCAACTGCCCATCAAGCTAGAGCTCTGAAACTTTGGGAATCGTTCTCACTCACCTAACAATGCAACATTTAGACATTTGCGACAAGTTTTAACTACTATTTTAATATCTTTTTTAATAAAATTTGCCACCATATAAAAACGTTGTTTTCTTGTGAATAAAAATGTGTAATTGAAAGTTGTAAAGAAATAAAACTATGAATTTTATTCAAAAATTAGTTATGAAACGTAAAGACCTTCATGGTGGTAAGATATGACAATAGAGCTTATAATAATGTATAAATTTATGGCTTAAAATATCTCAAGGATTATTTTCTTAATGTATAATATTTTTGTCATTTTTAAAAATGACAAAATTACGTAATAAACATATCGTTGAAGTTCATTGGAAAATTTTGTCGAAGGTCAACTTTTGTTATTGGAAAATGTACTAATCACTAAACATTGTAAAATGATAAACTTAGACTTTTCTTTGCAGTGGTCGGCAACTTGCGTTTTTCAAGTGGGTGATTTTTCAGGTTTTTTTTTTTTTTTAAACAAAACTGTTTTCTGGTGAGTCACATCTCTTAGAATAGAGAAATTAAAAATATTGTACAGAGGAGATAGTCTGATATAGTTACCTTACATATAGAATTATAAATTTACTGTCATTAAATTTATATTTCTGACTTCAATGAAATCGTAAAAGTTTAGCAGAAAAGTAAACACCAAATGAATAAAATGAACCCCTGTTTAATTAGAATTATTTGTTCATTTTAATGGCTTCATTGATACTGTTTCATTATTTCTATAAAGTGTGAGATATCTGGGTGATAATTCGTTTTTTAAGAGAACACATGCTTCTGAATTTTTGGTAGTTAACCTGTTTCTTAATGAATTGCGAATGAAATTCATTTGCTAAAATACCTGTTCACATGACTACCTGGACCCAAAAGCTGATAATAAAGCTAAACCAATCTTCTTTAGGGAAGAACATTTAGAAAGAATTGATGCCCAACACGTAGCTATCATGCTTAAGTGATTTTCAAGCGGCTTCAAATTGTCTTCTTAAAATTTTTAATTTGTCCATCTTATTGAATTCATAAGTCAATTAATTTGAAGTCAAATCCAGATTATCTTGAGAATTAGACTATATTACGATTTTTCTAGCTGATATCAATATATAAATTACGGTGAACTAACAAATTAGGCAATTAAAGAGCAAAAAATATAATTTACTTTAGGATTTTTTAAACGTACGTCAACGACAAGGTAATGTAATGGCTAGAAGGCAGTAAAAAAATTTCTTTTAAATAAAAGGAAAACTACAGAGATGACAATGGAGCACTCAGTAAGGAGTGTCATCTAGGAAAGGTTTAAATATTTAGATACAAAGCACCTACTTTAATTTGTTGGCAAAAATACCTTCTAATAATCTCAGTTAAGAATTATTTACTGAGTCTCTAAAATTTTCCCAATAGGTCACCCGGTGACCCGCAAGCCATAGGTTGCCGACCAATTCTCTAGTATAACGATAAATTTCAAAAACCAGAATCAACAATTATGACTGGAAAAAATGTAAAGTACATTATATAAAACCAAAATTAATTCAGGCTTTTACAGATTTTTGCAGGACACCTTTTATATTACTGCATTGAGGCCGTATTCGATAAACAACTGAAATATAAACCTGTTAATCTGTTATTCAAAAATAAAAATATATACCTGAGTACAAGCGCAAAGTATTTATTTTTCTAAGGGGTTCATATAAGTAATTGAATAGCAAAAATCGGAGCTTTGTGATCAGATCAGCAGAGCATTTTCAAAAGAGCTGTAAAAGTACTAGGAGCTAGGTAATGCTGCAAGGTGTCAACAGTCGTTTTATATACGCTCTTATATTCTTGCCCTCTTGCTTCCGATATTAAGTTGTAATTGTGATATTATTTAAATATTGAGAGTATATTCAATTTAAAATGGGGTTCTCAAACTTATTTCCCTTCAGAGAATAAGGATTTTCTAGATTTCTATGATATTTGATTTTTGAGCCTCTTCTTGTGAATGATTCGGGACTTACGTAACTTAGAATCAAAATATTAAAAAATAGTGAATAAGGTTGAGGACCTAGCCCTTATAAGCAGTGAAAAGTCGGAATTGAAAAGAGGGATTGAAAGGTTAAAACTCCGAAGCAAGTTGTGTGCTTACTCCAATGAGAAGAGAGAGATTAGAGGAGATTCGAAGAGCGTGTCGTGTAATCATCCGTGAATGGACATGTAGTAGGATCTAGCTTAATCGGTCACTACTGACTTGGATCCGGTTAGACAATGATAGACAATTAAAAATTTATAATATTAAACATGAGGTTTGAAATGCAAGTGGGGACATGTTCCAGATTCGTAAAATATGCATGTTGTGTTTTGATTGTAAATTAGTTATTTATAACTGCTTGATTGTTTTCGGCTGACTCAAGCTTGACTGAGCACTATGAACTAGTTGTGGAACAATTAGATTATATAAGTACAAAGGGGCTTTTTACTACTTCATATCATTGAATACGTTCAACAAATACCTTCATAATGCTCCAATTTAAATTTAACTATAAATGAAAAATTTTGGATTTTTATTTCAAGATTCATGAAATACGAATTCAATAAGTCACAAATCACTAATAGGTTTTGATCATAAAATAAAGTATGCATATTACAGATCTATGATACGTAGAAAAAGAACGTGAGTTAGTTAAAAAAAAAAAAAAAGAATCAACGTTATTTAAGACATAGGGGTGTGATACTAGAGAGAAATTTTGGTTCCTCTTTCTCCTTCGCTATAATACTTCACGGAATAAAACAAAACATGTTAATTATATATTGTAAATATCTAAGAAATAAATAATTCGAGATGAAAACCAACGTTTTTAAAAGCAACTTTTTTATATGGTGGCAAAGTTTATTAAAAAAAATTATTGAATTATTAGTTAAAATTGGTCTCAAATACCTAAATATTGCATTGTTAGGCAAGTAAGAACGGTTCCCGAAAATTCAGAGCTCTAGCTTGATGGGAAGTTGGTTAAATTAATGATAGAAAATTTGATGACACACCGATACACACACAGACAGACACACACCAAATGAAATATATAAAAAGGTTAAAACTAATTAAAATTAATTAATTCATCCGGTAAATTAAATAATTGGAATGCATTTTAACCCAACCGCCCTTGGCGACAAGAATTATTTGGCGGTATTTTGCCAAATGTGGCAAAAAAAAATAGTTAAAACTAGTCGCAAATGTCTAAATAATGCATTGCTAGGCGAGTAAGAATGATTCCCAAGGTTTCAGAGCTCTAGCTTGGTGGGAAATCGGTTAAATTAACGATCAAAAATTGGATGACACACACTAAGTGAAATACATAAAAACGTTTTAAAAACTGGAGGTATATATAATTTTAAATTTTATGGATTTCAAAGTGCAAAGGATCAGGAGAAAAATTGAGCTGATTTCTCTTACACGAAATGTGCCACAGTACTTGCTTATCGATTAATAACACACACAGAGAACGAATGCGTTTTGGCATATTCCCAAAGTAAATAAATTGTCTAAATGAAGAAAGAAACAAATATGTTCTAAGCAAATATAAATAACAATCTTCACTTCTAAGGTTCCAATCTCACTCCTTCACATTATTACAGTTTTCGTATTGATATGATGCTGTTCTGGGATCGATGAGCGGTTAATGTCCTGGGAATATTGATGAGAAATTGAACTGCAAACGAACTTTTCTAATAATAATAAGCTGAAATATTAAACGTAATTTAAATATTCAAAAGCAGTTCTCAATAACAGTTTTTTACTCACGAACAATTTCACATTGCGTGATTGGAATTTTGTCCCGTAATTATGTGGGGAAATTCGCAACCAAGATTCGATTCAAGAAGTTTCATTTCTGTTCCACAAAATATAAAAAATAAAGTAAATAATTTTTTCTAAAAAAAAAAAAGGTATTAAATAGTTAGAACAAAATAGAAAAATTACGTGTTATTTGAAAATTGCTATCATTTTCATTGATGACTAAGGAAAATAACAAAAAATATCATTCAATATTTCTGTGATTTATTTCTAAATTATAGTTGCACGTAATAATAATTTTTCCCTCTCCGACCATACAATTTTCTACTATAAATTACTGCAAATTTCAGAAACTAATTCTTTCCATGGAAACTTATTACATAGCGTAGCAATTTCCCAATGATCACTGGTCTTTTTGTCTCTTTAAGACCATTACTTTTTTTTCTATTTCATTTGCAATTGTGATATTCAAGTAAATCACGTGTTCTTGCAAACTATTTAAAATGTGCAGAATTTAGATCCAAGTGACAATTTTTCACGGTTTCAAGAGAATTCATAACTAGAATTTTCATTTAATTTTCATATACAATTATCAAGTTTTCTAAGCTAAAGTATGACCGAAACAGTTCTGGAAAATGATTTACATAATTGAGAAGTAATGAATCATATTTCACAGTGTAAATCACACAAAATAAGGGGTGAAATATTTGATATTATTTGTTTTATAACACCAGAAGAGCTAATTGATATGGTTCGAGTTGGATGAAATAATACAAATATTTATTTTTTTTATTATATTAAATCCTTCTTAGAATAATATTTATTAAAATGTAAAGTATACTAACAGAGAGAAAATTCTATTTAAATACATTTTAAAATGTTCTGTAATGGTAATTTTATTAACTGATGACTTCTTTCTGTGACTAAATGTAAGATATATGGTCATTTACTTTTGAAATCTTTTTTTCATACTATACGCTAAGAAACACTTTAAAGAATCTTAGAAATCCAAAAAGTCAAATAATTGCGAATTATAATTTTTTACTGATATTTAACTATAGTATGAAAGTAATTTTTATTCCTGTTACTTAATAGCTCAACGAGAAAAACTTGCTTTTAATTAATGAATGATCAAAAGTAAAAAAAAAACTATATTAATATAAAAGTAATTCGAAATCTTAAGGTATACCAAAAAATAAAATACGTATGATGTACAATAAAAGCTATTTTACATTTTAATTTAAATAAGAACTCTCCAATAACTTTGATTGATAAATATCTTTTAAGCGAGCACACATTACTTTCATCTGTAAAAAGGCAAATGAAGAAAAAAAGAGCTACAATTTGAAATAATAATTTGACTGTGATTAAGTTTTATTTAGACCATTTTTGTAGCATTACATTAACTTATAAGAAGTTGCTTTACAATATTTGAAAAAGTAAGAAATCAAACATAGAATTAGTAGATATTTTGACTTGTACTGAGTTTTAAATCCAGATCTGAATTTCTGATTTCGAAAAAATGGCAAAATCAGTAGAAAAAAAGGGCTTGGTTTATTTAAGTGTTTTAAACTTTTTTCATAAGGTAGATCAGCTTCGTCAATGTCTTGTTCAAAATCTGTTCCATGCATACTTACTAGCTTAAATGATGGATCTCCAAAATCATCATTTCTTAAAAAATATTCATTATTTTCCCAGAACTCGTATTTTTATTTATCTATTTAGATCAATTTTATTTTTCTCAATTAAAAAAAAAGGTAATTAATTAATTATAAAAATGACTTTTTGTAAAAGGAAGTATACTAAATAATAATATAATATTATTTAAATTAAATAAAATCATATGCGGTCCATTTTTTATCTATTCCACGTTTATTTATCCACCACTTAATACACTATATTAAATATGAACATAACAAACATGTAGTCTCGAAATGAATAAGATACGAGTACATCGTATTAAGAATACTTCGCCTTAGCAAATTTTCTAAAATCCAATTAAAAAAAAAACCGCCAAAGCCTAAAAGATCCTTTCTAAGATCATAAAGAGGAATTCTCCAGTATGTGAGATTCTAAAGAAAAAAATAAAAATTTCGAGTTAAGCACATTTAGAATTTAATGTAATCGAAATACGTTCTAATCACATAAAATATTTAAACGATAAATCCATTTAAAATCCGCGGAAAATATTAAAGCCCATTAATAAATTGATACAAAAGAGCATGTGACGTACAATCAATATTCATTATGATAAAATACTAAATTAATTCAGTCAGTTGCATAATAAAATGAAGATCATTATTCCCTAAAGAAAATATTAATAGGTCTCTATCTTTTGATGTAGATATTGCATATTATTTTTCTCGAATATATATATGAGTGAATTGAATTTTTAATTAAATATCTCCATTAATAAAATAAAAATTTTCAGAATATCAGATGAAATATCGAGATTTTTAATAATTGAATGACATCAAATATTTAAATGAGAAATCTTTTTCAGAATCTGGTTACATCAATGAATGAACACTTAAATTATGTCGAAATGTGATGCAAGATGTCTTCCAAACAACTCAAAAGACAAAATAATGAATAATAATTATTTATTAGGATTTTGTAATTAGCAAAAATGAATGAAAAAAAAACTTTTATTTTAAAAAACACTATAGTAAGGTATAAATACAGAAAATTTGCCTCTTTAAAAATATTGTTTACTAAAATATATATTATACTATTCAGGGCATCGTGTAAATCTGAGATAAGAGCTTACATCTCGTTTATTTGGCATTAATGATCTGAACTTCGTGTGCTTCTAATGATACTCTTCATTATTTGGTTCTTAAAAACAATATGTATGTATAATTATGTGTATATATATATATATATATATATATATATATATATATATATATATATATATATATATATATATCAAAAAATTCTATGTTTCTCTTGAATGAGAAAATACACATGTGTTATAGAAATTCATCAACCTCTATAAATTTTTCTATATATTCCAATTTATTTAACTTATATACGTAACGGCTTTTTCTAAAAAAAGAAACTTTATTAATTGCAAAATATTAGTTATATGAGTGTCTCTCTTGACTACTATATTAAAAATAATTCTAATAAATACAACATTTAGCTTAATAGGTAAATAACCTGTTTAATAAGAATTTATATTAGTTTTAATCCGATTTAAATAATTAAAATAAAATGATGAATTCTGTTTAGATTCCAGATTAAATTTATTTTAAAAAAATATGATTTAATGACAAAATTATTTTAAAAATTTATTATTTTATAGACAAAATGAACTTATTGTAATCTGCAAAATTCATAAAATTGTAAGTAACTATAATTAAAGCTTTTACTAGATAATCCCCTTGTAGTATTCCTTTTATTTGCTTATTCTTTTTATTAATATAAAAAATATAATTTTGCTTTAAAAAATGGTAAATAAGTAATTTGCATGTTAGTTATATTTTATTATTATTTAATTATTAGAAATTTTATTTTTTATTAGTTTTTATTTTTTTGAAATTAATCAGAAGAACATTTAGTTATATCCTATATATATATATATATCGAATTCAACAAATTTTCTTAGTCATAGCAATAAATTGAGTAAATCTCTTTATCATTTACATAATTGATAATTTTACAACTATTTTAATGATAACGGTCGAATCAAACTCTTCTGTAGTTTTTTGTAAGTATTTTGTAAGATTTTATTTGCTTTAGTTCTGCATGTGTTGAAACATTTTTCTAAAATCAATAAGTACTGTACGAAATGTAATAGTTAAAAATGTACGAGAGAAAGTTTTACGATATTCGTATTAATAACTTATTCTACTGTGTAAGGATTTAATTATATTAGTAATTACTCTATCATTATTGCTAACTTTAATAAAAGTATTATTATTAACAGGATGTGTTATAGTAGCATGAAGTATTTTTGCAAATAATAATATTATTATCTGGGACCCCTAATCAATATAACAAATAATGAACTCATTCTAAAAGAATATATATATATATATATATATATATATATATATATATGATACAGAAATTTTAAAAGTACATTTTTCTGATTTAGTACTAATTATGTAATGGAATCAGGCCACCTTTATATAAAGCATAATTACACATTTTGGATATATATATCCAGATTAAATAATAAATTAAAACTTTTATAAATTTTTTCCAGTTAATTTTTATATTGAATATTATGAATAAGAATAAAGGAAATTTATATAAACTTTGTTTCGTATTTATTCATATGAAAAATGCTATTTTTTGTTAAGTAATGTTAATCTATATTGTAGTTTAAGCGCAATCAAATATTATATTTGACACTGGTTTTATATTTGACCTAAAATTTAATACTGTAAAATAATGTATTGATAATTAATTAAAAATTGGATACATTTCTTAAAACTGATAACCATCTCTAGAACAAAAACTGTTTTCATCTTGATAAGGTGTACAGAGTTTGAACCATAAAACATTCGGAGTAAAACGAAGAAATTCAATTAAACTTTTCAATTTTATTCTCTGATCTTTGAAGAAAAGAAACTGCATTTTCTTCTGAGAAAACTTGAAGCCATTTCTCCCTCACAATAAATTAAAATTAAATGTGATTTTTTTTTCTTTTTTTGTCAAACATGACTGTAAAAAAAAGAAAAAGAGAAAAAAAACATGAAAAATGCTAAGCGTAATCTTTTCCATATCTTTACGTCATATTTCAAATTATATTTCTTAAGAAATTGTGTTCTGACATAAAAGTACATACGTCACATATTTAGAGAAAAAAATAACGTAGAGAAGTGTGAATTATTTGTTATAGACATTTCAATTTCTACAACGAAAATTAATACATTACGAAAATATTAATTTATATTGTCTGACACGTTTTCAATTTTTCTTCTACATTATCTGTCTTAATCTAACATTCATAGTTCTTATATGCCTCTGATTATGTCACAAGAATAAGTTACCTTCTATATTGAACATTTCTGTGCTTTCATGATTACTTATACTAGGACCATTAATATTAACACACCCTTAGCTCAACCGTTTTAGCTAAACTGGTTGAGATCCTTCTACATTAACAGGCAAAAAAATGTATTCTCTACTCTCTAACTTTCTTCTTACTTCATGCTTTTATATGTTACTGGATTTGAATCGTTATGAAATTCAGTATGAATCATTTTCATTATGCTTTAATATCTCAATAAAAATTTGCTTTAACATATAGATAACAACTTGAGTTATTAAAACCTTTCACTAATTTTTTCATTTATATTTCATTTGTTCCTTCTTATTTAAAATTTAATATAACGATATCATGAAAAATATTTCGCATCATAAGATATTGTTAGTTTAATATACATAAATTTTAAAATTGAATCCTTGACGTCGAGAAGAAAAAAATATTTTTAAGAATTTTGTTGAAATTATTAAAAATTTCATTTGTTCTTTTACTTAATGAAAGAAAAAAAAACTTTTTTAATTGTGATAAACTGTCGTGAATTTTTAAAATAATTTATAAATTAAACTAGTTTCTTTGTAATTTTATTATATGGTTAAAATGGCCTTCCAGATATCTGTAATACAGAATTTGTATAAGGTAGAGAATGATATCAATTAATTTAACAAAATTGTAGTAAGTTGTTAAAATATTATGCAAGATTTTCTGTGCAATGAATACTATAGAAATAATGACACATTTGAAATTGAAATTTGGAGATTTGCTTTCAGTAGAACTCTAGGGTGCAAAAGTTTTTAGATTAACAAAAAATGTTTACAGGTTGATAAAAAAAATTCTGAAAGACAAAGTAAGAACCAAATAGTTAATTTTATTTAAACCATTTAAGCAGCAAACTCTCAACATGAGAAGTGTAGTAAAGTTAGTTATATACCTATTTAAGGAATAAATAATCAACTACAGAGAAATATGGAAATAATCTTACATTGCAATTTAAATTGGATTTGCATATTAATGACTAAAACTAAATTCATACTCGGGTTATGTCAATTAAAATCTACGCATGTCACTGTAAAAGCAAATACAGTGATATCTCTACCTAATAGCATTTTATATTATTTATCTTCCAAACGGTTTCTGAGAAGAACTTTATATATAAACTAGAAGAGACAGTTTTCTTTCTTCCTTTTGTGTTTGTATGAATCAGCGCTTAGAAATTAATACGTGATAACGATATATATATATAAAGGACAATTGATGGAATATGCTATAATGAACAATATCGATAAAAATAAAATTTTCATGTTAAATGCTTGTTTAAATCTATCATAGCAAAGCAGAAAATAATAAAGACTTGTTAACACTAATCACAACAGTTATCCAAAAAAAGAACTAATACTAACCTAAATAAAACAAAAAAGAAAATATTGGTGGTATTTTCTGTAATCTTCTTTGAAAGCTTTTAATCGGATCGCAAAGTGTGTAAAGTCATCCTTGATAAAAGCATCTTTTCTTATTGGATACAAATTCAGCCTTTTCTGCTAATGTTTTCCTTGGCATCCCTTTAAGAACATCCAAGATGATTCCCACCTCACCTGTGGAGTGTATAGCAAACATTTTCCTTCGGATTAACTCTTGCCTAAAGCAACAAATAATGTTCTTACGCAAGTCAATTTTTCCCTGCTCCTTTTCCCTTATGTTCTACAAGGGAAAAAAAGAGGAAACGAGAACTAATCAATGAAAATAATTAAGAAAAAAATCTACATCTTATTTTGTCTTGTGTCTTAAAAGATCGTGAGAGTAAAATATGTTAATGCTTAATATTATTACTAATTTCTTACAAACTTTATCTGATTCCTTCCAGTTTAATAAAAAAAATTGTATTGGGCGTTCCGTTTATACGACTAAGAAAAAAAAATTAAGAATAATAATAGAAAAAAGTTTTTTGTTAAAAATAAATATAACACTTTTACCTTATCATAATAAAACATGAAGAACATACTGAATCATTTTCTATCAATTAAGTATAATCAAGAAATTCCGTGACAAAGGAATTTATTCCAAGATATCAGTAATTTATTACGAATAATAAAAATATTTTTCTAAGATCCAAGTAACATTTGTCTCATATAATCAAATTTTACAAAGGATAAAACTATTTCAGAATAGAATGTAACAAAATTCTTTAAGAGTATTCAGTCTATACATTTATATTCTGTTCTGTATGAAAAACGACATGCGTGGAATCTTTGTTTATTTGGGTAAAAATAAAATTGTACAAACATATCACAATTTTAGCAATACTTTTACTAAAGTTTAATGAGAGAAAGTTGTTGAATTCTTTGCATAATTATAGTTTCAAAATTTAGATGGGAATTATAGCATTTTAGAAAATAACTGTAATTCTACCGTCTATTAATTTGTTAATAACGTAAGGTTTGCTAATGGTTCGAAGATATAATGAAATGAATCACGACATATAACAAAAGCTTTATTTTTTGATCAAAAGGTTTATAAGAATCCAAGGGAGACCTAATGTTTCTGATCCCATATGCCACTAAAACTTTCAAGTGCCCAGAAACCAAAACTCTCTTTCTCTTTCCTCATGGGCAGTATTAACAACTTCGGGTAGCAGAGGCTTCTGAATCTTTGTCCGGAAGGGATGGGAATGCTATATCTCCTCACCAAGTTCTGATGGTACATTTGTTTACAAATTTAACTCAGCAACTAAAACACTTAGAATTAACACTGAAAATATTCACACGAAGCAAAATTAGTTCATAATCATTAACACTAAATGCACAATGATAATTATAATAAAAAGAAGCAATACTTTGACTTGAAGACTCTTACATGTTACAAATTATTGAAATTCATACACATTATAAAACACCAATTGATATACATTTTCTGATTTTAAATGATTCAAATTAGTAATATATTTTAAATGAAAAGAAATGGTAAGAACTCATGAAACATCACAAATATACATATAAAGAAAACCAAAGAATATCCATACATTTAGCAATAATTGACAATGTTCACACTAGGCGTGATAACGTGTCTGCATGGGTTATTTTAAATCCCGAGTAATTTTTCAGAATTATATTAAATCTTAGCAGAGAGATCGCCCATCTTTATAGTCCAGGAGACAGAGGTGTACTTTTATTAAAAATGGGAGCGTATTATGATCCGTGTAGAATTCATTTTCCGTGCCGAACACCCCCAATTCAAATTTTTTTAGCTCCAAACAATCGCGAATGCCTCACGCTCAATGATTGACCAAGCTTGCTGGGTTTTTATTATTTTCTGACTCACATAAGATATTGGGTAAATCTTTTCATTCAACCTTTGAGATAAACACGCAGCAACACCTGCTAACGAAGCTTCAGAAAAAATTATGTGCAGCTGGATCATCACAGGAGTTTATTATAAGAAAAGAGCACCGGCAAGCACCTTTTTTAATTTTTTGAAAACTTCTTCAAGTTTATGAGTCCATGGAATTTTGTCGGAGACTCTCTTTTTTGTTATAACTCTATAAGAATATTTGGGGATGTACTCGCGATAATAATTAACCGAGAACATTGCGTAACTCCTTATTCTTCGGAGATGCTAAGTTTTTAATTACGCGCTCCTTTTCTGGATCAGGTTGATGTCTGCCCGAATCTAAAGCGCGTGCCAAAAACTCCACATGGAAATCACACTTCTGAAGGTTCGCAGTGAAGTTCCGTTTCATCAACCTTGATAAAATGATATCTAAATGCTGTAAATGTTCACTGAAATTTCTTGAAAATAGGGAGATGTCATGTGTATACGTACGGCAGAATTCTCTATATGGAGCAAGCACTTTATTCATTACCTGTTTAAAAGTAGCAGATGTAGTTTTCAGCCCAAAGCTCAAAACTTCAAATCCGGAACTGAATTTTGTAAGAAACAAAATCTATGCTTTCTTCTGTCATCAGGATTGCTTAGTATTTCTTCAAACGATCTAAAGTAGTTAATAAAGTAAGGTATAAGACATAAATAAGCATTATGTGTATGAATTAGATTAAGTTAAGTTTTATTAAGTAAATACAATGGACGAATGTTATTAAATTCTGAATATAAACATTAATATTTCAAAATTTGTTACAACTATCAACTTCTAAACTTGAAACATCAGAACAGAAAATTTTATGGAGGAGGTTTGGAAAAAATCACTGTGTAAGAAAAGGATAAAACTATAGCGAAATTCTACCGATTCCATAGTGCTTATGCGTGTGATTCTGTAAATTATTTGCGCATTAGTAATATATTGAAAATTATCTTTCATTTTATAAAATTTTAATGATTTTTGCTTTTAGATGATATTATTCTGTTCAGACAATTTGTTTTGAAGACTTGGCAATACGTAATAAATGAATACAGTATACATTAGTATTAAACTTAACATTATGTATTATTGTGTATAGTTCATATGTTACTCTATTTCTGTTAAATTTCCGATTCGTTAAATAAATATATCCTTACAAATTATACACGTATCTGGTATCAATATGTATAATATGAGAACTTACGAACTGTGAAAATTTGTGACTTCTTCGGTGCCTGGTAGTTAAATCATCGATCGTTTGGCCGGCAATATTTCAATCAGCTCGGGAGTTCCAATCCCAATTCTATTAAGATCCCAACATGCAGTGTAGTTTACTTCATGTTGAATCTGTTAGGACTTTTTAAGTCCTAGCGTTACTGTAATTTGGATGAAAATTTTTTAATTGACCTATATAAATGGTTTTACATACCTCAGCTTGAGATATATAATAAAAATAAGCCTTCACCTAAGATAAGAAAATCAGTTTAACAATAAAGAGGTCAGATGTGCGAGATGTGACTGAAATTTCATATCAAGACAATCTTTCTTCTAAGTCTAAATAGTCGTTTCCCGTGATAAATCTACACGAAGGTGATATTGGTGGTCGCGGCTGTTTCTTTAAAAAAATACTTCAGAATTAATAGAATTAACCTTTCTTCGCGACGTCGTCTAAGAACTTCTCCAGTACTTAATTATAAGATGCAGGTCATTTCAGATCTTACCCATTTTCGTAAGCAGTTTCGGGAAATAAACTTTGGTTAAAGAGCAAAAACAGATTTCACTGAACATAATTAAATAGCTTGTAAAATGTGACTAAAAATAATAGATTAATTCACAACGTGTCATAGACGATGTCAAATTAATGTCATTTAAATGATTGTAGCTATAAATACTTTCTTAATATATTTGCCATCTAGAATATTTTAACATGTAATAAAACACATTGGATTAGGAGAGCATAATGTAACAGCTTATTGTAGTTAATCAACGCTTAAAGATTTTAAAGAAATGTTTCATCTTGAGCTAATGTCAGTGCATAATTTCCAGCTTTAATTGATAATTCGTATTCTAAAAATAGCTGATTGGCTTTACCTTATAAAAGGAGAATATTTTTTTACAAATTTAATATATTATATTGAATACTTTAGATAACGGTACAACGTATTAAGTACAATTTGATAGCCCTCTTAAATCGAAATAAGGCTTTAAATCGAAATTCTGAATCATCGAAATCAATCATTTGTCGATAAAAGAATCCCTCAGTTTTTCTTTTGATATTATTCAATTAATACAATTAGAAATATAGATATGAAAAAATAGATGGAATAATTTGATTAATTTCTTTCTCAATAAATTTGTATTAAAGCCCTATTTTTTTTTTTTTTTACATTTTTAGATAAAAGTACTGGGAATGGAATTTACGCCTTTACTTTTTTTCTCCTTATTTATGATTCGTTGGCATGCTTCACACGAATCATAAATGATGCCAAAACTGTCTTTTTTAAACCTTTTCGCATTTATTTCCTCAATGAGAAACATCTATCATTGTCACTGTACGAATCGTGCTTTATTTTGTTAAATAAACGGACCGTGTCATTAAATTTCTATTCTGGAGTTATTTTTTTTTATCCCTTTACTACTCACTTTTCCGTAATTATGTTACGGTTGTGTTTTAAATAACCATCAAGCACTTAGCGGCATTTTTTTTTACTCTTAATTAAAGACCTAAACAGTACATGGTTGTTGAAAGGGATTATATTTACAAAATGATGTATTAATTTACTGTTTATTATCAACAACACAAGGGCTATTGGCGACGACTCGAATTAACGAAGTGAATTTGCTAATCTAAAAGCTTTTAATATTAGATCTGATTATTGTGCTGATTAAATTTCATTTCTTTCTTTTAGTCATATTTTTTTAATAAAATTACAATGACAATTTTAAATAGATATTGATTTAATGAACTTTTGGAAATTTTTACGATATGAAATTGTTAACAAAATTAAAAATCACAAGATTAGCTCGATTATATGTATTAACATCGCACTTGGAACGAACATGATTGGTAATGAAGGTAACGGCAATACCTTCTAATTCGACATTCAGATTTATAAAGTAATGGCAGTAATCCTTATAAATCTGAATGTCGGTCAAGTTACAAGGACAACGTCTGTGTTGGTATATAACTTTTCTAACTTTTACATTACGTCCTTTGAGATTCGTCTGGCTCAGTTCCATTTAGTGAGCAATAATCTAATTCATGACGTTTCTTTAGCAGAATCTGGACTCAAAACTAATGCTGGAACAAAAAAATATTGAAGAAAGTAATAAATGTAATACATTGAATTTGGTTATTATTTTTAACTGCTAATGTAATAAAATCATGAGTCAATATTCAATGTTAGATATTATTTCCCAGAAGTCATAGACGAACTCCTGGCCGTCTTTATTTCAGTCTAGTTATGAGTTCGTGATTTTGTGCCTCTAAAGATATATCGTGTTATGGGGTTGATGCTAATTAAATCTTTCGTAACACCTTGATCTCACTTTGAGATGGAGGGAAAATTAGGAGAGTTAAGAGGTCAGGTGCCCTCCCTTTCATTTGACAATGGTTAAAAATTATGTCCCTCGCCTGCAGTCTTCATGTTGCTTCTAAGGATGGTATTAAGTAAGTGATTAATCAGTAAATAATTAAATAATATTTTATAGAATGAATATAATTTTAGATTAATTTTGAGATAATAGTCTTAAAGTTCTATATCCGTCATTAATTAATCAATCAATTGATTGAGGGGAATTGTTACCATTAAACAATTTATCCATGCTGCTCTTTCATACTGCATTTCCTTGGTGTGTGTCTTCATGCATAATTTTGTAAGATTTTAACATGCATCCCTATTTTATGAATAAAAGTTTTTTCATGAATTTTGAAATAATTATGGTTTTTTCTAGAATGTTCCCCCGCCCTAGAAAACGAAATTATTATCATTTTCAAATTTTATTTTATTAGTTCATATAAATAAATAAAATTTTGGTGTTTTATAATAATATTTCTTAGGCTTTTTATAAAAAAAAAACTCTTTTTAAGGAGTATTTTTTTACATGTTAGAACAAGACCTTTGCATTAATTTTTTTTTTCAGGGAAAGTTTGTATTTTTCTGTTATTAACTAACATAATGATAGATTTTTCCAAACCAATTATTTAAATAATGAATATGCAAAGTAATTCAATTCTGAAACAGGAATTGTATTAATAGGCAAATTTAAAAGCCCTAAAATATTTTTAAATCTATTTGGAACTAAAAAATAGTATATTCTACTCTATTAAAATTAACCATATAATTAAAAGGATAGACAAGAATTAAATGACAAATATTATCAAAAGTAAAAATTTCGAATGAAAATAAGCCAAAAATATACTAAAACACACCAAGCAAAATATCAATTTAATAAAGTCAGAAATTATTGAGAATAATTACATACTATTTAAAAAAGTCAAACCACATAAAATCATACTAAAGACAGAGGAAAGAAACAAGAAGAAACAAACACAAACACACGTATATATGCATTGTAGTAAGAAATTCACTTCATTTATTTATTTCTGTAAAATTTAATATTATGTTCTTACCATTCATTTAAATTTTAAGAAATATTGTAAGCACAGTAATTTTTTTTAAATATAACTATGAAATAATATGTTTCATTTTAAATTAGTGAAAAGGAACTTTGAACAAATGTCGAGTCAAAAATTATTCTCTTCAAAATATAGAGGGTTCTATGATTAATCCTTTAATCTTTTTGTGGTTTTGGTTAAATTATTAGATGAATCATGAATTATATGAGGAAAAATGTTATGCAAACAAAGAGCATTTTGTGTATGTGTAAATATGTAAGGCAAGGGTAGGGGGAACCTCAAGAAATTGAAACGCATTTTTTCCAATAATTATACACTAATTGCTCAACATGCAATATATTACTCATCTATTTAACCACAAAAAGTTTAGTCCTCTAATTATTATCATACCTACCTATAGAAGCCATATGGAAATTCTATTTATGTTAAGTAATTATACGAACATTGTTGCAAGCGTCTTCTTGAAGAGAACAACTCTAATTTTCTTCACCATTCATTAAAAAAGCTCTAATGAGTCTCTAAGAGATCAATAATCCACATTTTGCAACATTTTCTGCTGTTTGTGTCCCCATGGAATTGAAAACAAAACAAAAAATATGCCTATAATAGTTAACCAAAAAAGTAACAATGAAAAAAGTTTGGAAGGTAAAAACACAACAAAAACCATTTAAGAAGTATAATTTAGAGAATCGTCATTTTATAATGTATATAGGGAAGTAAGTTCTTTTGCAAAGATTTATAAAATGTCTTTTAATTTTAAAATAAAAACATTTGTTAGGAAAAAAAATATTCCTATAAACTTCTGATATTGTTTCCGTGCATAAAAATAATTTTTAAAATTCTTTCAAGATTAAGAAATGCTCTCATTTATTATTTCTATAGTAATTATTTTTGAAATATTTTGTTGTTGTTGTTCTCTTTTCAGACATCTTACTCAATGATTTCTGAGAAATAAATTCAGAATTCTTGTTTTTTATATCTGAACAACTCTATCCATTGATATCGTTTACCACGACACTATGTTTTCATAAACATTTTGAATGAAGAGCTACCTCTGGGGAAATGGGTTGTCATGAGTTTACTGAACATAAAGAAGTTGCTTGATAAAACGATGAATATGATAAAAGTTTGTAAATATTATTGATGCAAGAAAAAATTAAGCCAATATGGAAATTTTCTACCCCAATAAACAGAGTTTCTCTTACACATTCGTATACTATCTGAAATTTTTCAAGCACGATATGAACGTTAAAGTCAATTTCAGGAAAGAAATTTTAACTAAATTTTTGATGATTCAAGAAAATAAACGTTGAAAGGAAAAAAATTAAATATAACTGACTATCTTATGAAAAAAAACAATGCTTGAGAATGAGAAGGAAAAATTGTTATTTAATAAAGGGAAATGGAATATAATTGATTATTTTCAAGGAAAATGTAATCGTTTTTTCTTTTTTAAACAAGCATTGGACTAAATATGTTTCGCAATAGATCTCGGTTAACTATTTGCATGATCGAAGAAAATATGTATTTATGGAAAATTAATATTACAATCTTATTTTTTATAATCACTGCACTTAATATAGTTGGAAGCATTGCTGTAAAAATAAATTAACATTAAATTATTCCTTAAATATTACGATTGGAAATTTGCGTTCATTTGCATTGTGAAAACAATATTATCCTTGATTAATTTGCCCATCAATAATTGGATAAGTTAATAATGAATGGTAACTTTCATTTAACATAAACATTGATTTTTTAAAAGATATAATTACTCCAGATAAGCATTAAATTAAGTAAAGGGCGTGTAGATAATACAACTTAATTTCGTTTTACTTTTGTTACTTTTATATTATATATTTAAACTAGAAAATTGCAAAGGATTAGAACAGTTAAAATATTTCCCAACTAAGAACTTAAAAATATTTGATTTCTTGTTGGAACACATTTTTTTTCGAAACCTACCAGCTGTAATAAATAATATTACTTTCAATAATAAATACATACATAAAATATTTTCTTTTTCCTTCAAACATCATAAATTTGGTTTAATTTCTAAAAGTATTTATAAAACGTATATATAATCCTTAACTTATAAATAATCCTTATAAAACTTATAAATAATCCTTCCACAAGATAAAAGTGAACAAAAAAAAAGAGTGGGGGATCTGTTTCTATAAAAGATCAGCCTTTATTATTAAATTTTTTTAAAGAAAGCTTTTTTTAATAAAAAATTATTAATGAAATTGTAGTCTTATTTGACTTCTTCCTAAATGTTCAAAATTATAAATCAGATGTTTTTACTAAGATTAGTTATTTAAAATTGTCATGACTTTGAAACAGTGACTTAATTTTTTGTATTCTTGCTTCAAACTAGTTAAGCAAAATCAAACAGCTTTTATAGATAGGAATGTTATTTTATTTGAATTTTTCAATTTTTTATAAGTTTCCTGACTGGTCCCTTCGTTTTATTCTAACGACATCCATTAATGCTAAGTATGTATTAGCTTATTATACTTTAGCTTATGTGTAATTTATTATGTATAACATTTATGTATTAGCTGCGTAATAACATTTCTAGTTATTTCAGATGTAGATTTCATTTTTGTGTTACTCAAGTATGAATACAAGGGTCGTTCAATAAGTCTTTAGAAATTCCAAGAGGCGGTGATAGTTATATCGGCAATGGTTTGCGTCACGACTCACTGGCAGCTATC
The DNA here is from genome assembly GCA_019974015.1 of Nephila pilipes. Classification (NCBI taxonomy): domain Eukaryota; kingdom Metazoa; phylum Arthropoda; class Arachnida; order Araneae; family Nephilidae; genus Nephila; species Nephila pilipes. The sequence goes on along the minus strand of BMAW01064684.1, from coordinate 368,498 downwards.
TAAGCTTCAGATACTTGAATTCGCCATCATGAAGCCTTTCACATCTCAAAAATTCTTTTTCTCAACTTTTCCAGCCGATAAGACCATCTTCGCCTTTTGCTAACAAATTCATCGAAAATAGACCAATGTTTTGATTTTTTTCTTGATTTCTGGTGCATAAAGAAGAACCAGGTCTAACTGATGGTGACAACTCAACACGGCTGCAATCGAATAATTTTGATTTGCAGCATTGACTATTGAATCAAAACTAACTTATGAATCAATGTTAAACATGTTTCGACTTCGATTAACAGATGGACGCACTTAATGGTAACATAAATACTTCATTTTAATGATACCCTCTATCTTCAGATACAAGAACTTTTTGAACCTCCTTCGTGAAAAGAAGTATGAACCGATCATTTTATGAGATTTGAAGCGTTATTTCTGGAACTATATCTAAGGTCTTCAATAAATTTTCTATATAAAAGTCAATGTATATTTGATTTAGTGGCTTAATTTTCAATTTCAACTGCGCAATTATTATTCAATATTTGATTTTACCAAACAAAAATACTGTCGAAATTATTATGTACTTTATATTATGTACGCTAAAAAAATATAGCAATTTTTTTTTTTTACTTTTTATTTTTTCACTAAACGTTCATTTAAGTGTTGTAAATGAACGTTCATAAATGTGTGTTCTAAGAGTGAACTAAACTAAACGCTCATTTAAGTTAAGTTCACGCTTAGAACACACATTTTCTTCGATTAAATGATACGTTCGATGCCAATCTACTTGGAAAATTCATTACCTTATTTGTGTTACATTTCCTACAAATGTTTATCCGCAACTTATAAATGAAACATTAATTGTCGATTCTAGTGTATCCATTGAAGGATATATTAATAGCATCCAACGCAAATAACTATATGTTTCATAATATTCTCAGGTACGGTTTCAGTGAAAGGAGGGGGAAGATAAGCGTAATTACTCGATATGCATGAAATCCATGTTTAATATGTATTACAATAAGGGGAAATTACTAGCATTACAATGGTTCAGAATAAATCTAAACAAATTTAACTAATAGTTAAATAATGAAATAATATGCTTGAGGTAATTATTTAAGAAGGTCTTACTTATGTATCGTGTCTCTTACACTGTGTTCGTCGAATCTTCTTTGTTCGTCGTGAACTTCCTTCGAAACCTCTTATTTAAACGTAATAAGTAAAAAAAGTTAAAAAGGCAGAAAAGAATTAAAGTCATTCCTAACAACCACAGGATTATAACTCATTTGGTATTCTTATGGTTAACATTTGACGAGGGAATGTTAGGTCTAATGGCAACTTTCATTAAAGTCTTTCTTTCATTCTGAATGAAAACTTCTTGATTTCATTTTTATTTCAACTTCTTTGAATAATAGTTTTTAAAATAGTTCAATTTTTACAGAAATTTTCTTATTATTTATTATTTCTTATATCTTTCTAAATTTTTTTAAATATTTCTTTTCCTTTTGCATGCTTATATTCTGATTTATTTGATATATACACACATATATATGTGTGTGTGTGTGTGTATTTTAGGTATATACTTTTTTTACTTTATTATTTTTATAATTTTTTCCATATTTTATACTAGCTTTTGATTAGTTTCTTATTGTGTTCGTTTATTAATACTTTTTACTTGATTTTTCGTTTATAAAATGTTTTTTTTTATTTTAATTTTAAGCCTTGACATTAAACAGGGATCATATTTTTAGTACAATGGTCTTAGATCTTATAATTTTGTTGGTTTATATAATTCAAAAATCATTAAATTTTTTGAATATTTATTTTGCATAGTTTCTTTTAAATGTTGCTTTGTGTTTATTTTTCGGTAAATATTTATTTACATATATCAAGCAATAAATCCTTAGTGTCGTAGTGGTTCTGTGCTATTTTGTTTTCTGAGTGAATGATAAATATCTTATAAACGTAAACTTAATTTTTTAAAAATTTTAATAAATAATTTTTATAAGTGTGTATAGATTATTTAACGTTTAGTTCTATTGCCTGACTTGAAATGTATTTTTTTCTACTGTAGAATTTCTGTTTTTTTTTATTATTATTTTCTTGGTCTATATTTTTATTCATAAGGTAATTACTGAGGACCTGATGGTTGGATCCTTGAAACTTGTTTAAATACTCATTTTCCACTCCAAACTGTTGAGCAGCATTAAATTACATTTTCTCCATTTTTCTTTTGCCATTGTTCTTATTCTTTCTTGCTTAAGGTAGTTGTTCAGCAGATTGTAATTCTTAAATAATATCTTATATTTGAATTGAATTAATATCACTATGTGTAATAGTATTTGATGAAATTTCGACTTATTTTCATTAGAAAGTATTATTTATTTTTAACTTAGGTTAATATTTTTAATTTGACTTTTAGTTTAATTTGATAGTTTACTGATATTTTCAATTAATTCTGTAGTATTTTATGTTAAGTTTATGGCCTTTACTTTGATTTTAATGTATTTGTTTTACTTTCTTATAATTTGAAACACTACTCGTTTCAGAAATTTTGATTATTCTTGGTTTATATCTTAATCGATAATGTAATTAATGCTTGGAGTACGAAGTTAGTTGTGTAGATCTTGATTAAACACACATTTCTCATTCCAGAGTATAGGAGAGTATTTATACTATATTGCCTCCTTTTTTTTTGTTTTTCATTATTTCCTTTCTTTTCTCTTAAGATAGCTAAATTATTGGCTAGTTTCACATTTAATTATGTTTTACTTTTTAATTAGTGGTTTATTTATGTTTTTATTAAAATTATATGCTAAATTCATATTTTAGTAAACTTTTCTTTTTTGTAATTATGATATTTTGTATGTTAATGATCTATAATAACTTTTTAATTTGTACAGTTATTTTGATAATTTATAGCTTTTTTTCATTTAAATCTGCAATATTCGCAGGCTTTTAGTATTAATAAGTTTATCATATTTGTTTTTAGACAGTTTAAACTGTATTTTAACATGATTTAATGCAATTAAAATTATCTCATTTGATATGTGTAATAATCATTATTGCTTATATTCGTGCATAAATATATGTATATTTATCCCTTCAATTTTCTGTTACTTATTTCACATTCAAACAGTACGTATGTCGTAAATGAATCTTAGAATTAGTAAAGCTTCACTAGTTTCAAATATAAAAGCATACTTTCATGAGCTTCCACAAAGAATTTGCATCCCACAATGTCGAAATGTGAAGGCAATTATTTAGTTTTTAAAATGGCAACGCTTAAAGCATTTTTTTCTCATATCTTCGACTTTTATTCTTTTCTCCTCAGGAAACCTTAGAAGAGAAAAGTTTGAATAAATATAAGTGAGGACAATGAAGATAATACATTGGGCATTCTACTGATAAACGGGAACTATGCATGAATAAACGGGTATTTTTGTGCATGGGCGGCTCTTATGAAAAATAAGCTACAAAGCATCCTGTCTATGCATTCTGTTGAAATTGGTTTGTAAAAATTATGGTTTTGCTGATGAGATTACCTTACACTACCTTTTGTCTACATTTCTTAATTATCCTACATAGGAAAGGAAAAATAACGATTCTAAACTTCGAAAAAATATTATTAAGACACTTATTAGTATTTCAAATTTGAATGGTTGCTTAAAGGTCCTGAAAAGTATAGGATATGAATTTTTGGTAAATATTAAGAGAATGTTTCTTCTTATTTGACGGAGACTTTGCTGCGATCCGCACAACCCTACACTAGTTACACTGCCACCTGGATAAGTTCACAAGAACTATTGTCCTCTGCGATTCAAAGGCCGCTTTGCTAGACATCGTATCTGATGAACATACCTTAACGCAGAATATTTTGGTCTGTCGCCGTCAATTCGAGAACCTGGCTTCTCTTGAGAAAACTATTGTTTTCCAGTGGGTTCCTGCCCATTGTAAGATCCCAGGTAACGAGACAGCGGACTATCTGGCTAAGAGGGGTGCTTTAATTATGTAGAATGTTTCTCGTCCTTTGCCTTTCTGTATAATTAAAAACCTTATTAAAAAATCTATCAAAGCCCATGCTCAGGAGGATCTTTCCAATCGTCTATCTCACTGATTTGGAAGAATGCTGTCTCCAATTTGAGTAATGGTGCAAGACATAGAGCGGTAGCTGAATTCCGCCTAGCCATCGCACGTGATTGCTTACGAAAACATCTTCTTAGATTCAATATTGCTCCTTCCCTGTCTTGCACTCTGTGCAGCTCTGGTGAGGATATGGACTCCACTCATCTGCTCCACTGCCCTGCGCTTCGAAAGTCTTTTCTTTCTGAACGTTACTGGGAGGCTAGAGACATGTCGGATGAATGAATTTTATTGCAGCATTTCTTGTTCTTATTTTGTGTTTTGGTCCCTTTTAATTGTAATTTCAGTTGTTTTTTCTTTCTTTTTTTTGATGTAACTGTTTATAATCTGCCATTAGAAATAAAAAAAATGATTCATGTATCTCACATTTCTTGTCTTGATTGATAAATTCTTAAAAAACTGGTAAACAAATTTTCAGCTTATGATTTCAGTTATAACATTAAAATAATAATAATAATGTAATAGAATTTTTTAAATAAATAATTAAATTTATCATGAAATATACAAAAATAAAAAGAAAATTTAAGAAAAAAAATCAAGCCAACTAATTTGAGAGTTTCAATGCAGCAATATGTTATACTAAATACTAAACATTTTTTTCCTTATAACGTAATACACTACAAAAATTATAAATTAATTTTTTTAATAATAATAATTTTAATAATAAAAGTATAAATCATATTTATAATATTATTATTAAAAATCATTTAATAATAATAGCGGAAGCGTGATTTGCAACTATAATAACACTAAATACTTACAAATAAATAACAAGTATAATTTTAAATTTATGATGAATTATATTAATGATGAACACCGATATGTAATAACTGGTAATCTAAATATCATAAAAGATAAAAAAAAAATCTTAGAGGTATTGTGAATAAAGTTATAGGTCTTACAATTATTATTCATAAGAATAATATTTATTTTAAGAAGCAATTTATGAAAAGTTGAAATTTTTTTAACTGATTTGGTTATTAACTATAGTTTGTGAAATGAAGTCTTTGAAGAATATAGTACTGTATAAATGAAGCGGCTACATCATCTTATGAATTTTAAGAGAAAAGAAGGCTCTAACTTCGGAGATTTTGAAAGCTCATTGAAAATCCTTTAGAATAAATTTATTACTTGTTATTCTGATTCAGTCCTAGGAAATTATCTCACTGGTGCAAAGAAATACATAATACTTTGACTACTAAGCATCTTTTAATAATGATTCGTTTATTATCATTACAAATAGGGAAGAGAAATTTCAAACAGAATTAAATTTACTAACATATAAGTTATAATTTTAAAAATGTAAAATTTCCTCGAGCATTTTTAACTTCTAAATTTAATAAAGTATGTATTAAATTTAAAACTTATACTAAAATGGTTTTATTACTTATATTACTAAAGCAGGTAAGGTTTTACAAAATATTTTAAAGAATACTATTAAATACTTGGAAAAGAGACAGTTATTATTAAAATATCTATGAAATTAATGATTCCTTTTCATACGAAAAATTAAAATTTTTCATTAATTTAGTTTTGAAAGAAAAATATATTATTTTAATAATAAATTTGCAAACAAATTAAAAGCATACAGCAAGGTGATCCTGTCAATAATTGTCTTCTTATTATACGTTTACACTTCTGTGAATAAATTTTTATAAATAATACTAGATTTTCATCTCCCCTTTCATTGCATGGTTTCTTCTAGAGTTACATAACATCAGACAGAGAGCGTCACCAGTTTTTGACGAAAGGAGACGAAGATTGGCGAGAGACGAGACGATGTGTTTAGGATTTTATATGTAATTTTATGACTAAAATATCTATACAATTTGCTTTATACTTCCCCTTGTAAATATTTGCCTTTAGAAAAAATGTGTTTCACATTATGTGGTTGTAGTCACTCTCCATGATTATATAATATATATATTTCAGCTGATTACCCTATTAAATTTCTAAAAGCCAAGTTAAAATATCAAAATTATAAAATTAAATTCTAATTTCAATATATCATTTTCGGGATATCTTAAAGAATTATTTTTCATGCCATTCAACTCTTTTAAACATTCAAAAGTTTCTGTTTTGTCCTTATATTAATGTTTTTAGATGCATTTTTTTCTGAAGAATACAGTAATGAAAGTTATATATATATATATATATATATATATATATATATATATATATATATACGGGGCAGCAATGGCTTTTCAATTCGAAATTCTGATGTATAGGTGGCATCAGAATTCTGGGTTTAGATAATTAGTTTTGGAGTCACCAATGAATATTTGCGAAGGATCAGGCTTTTTCGAAGAAGGTTAAATCTTGTATCATTTACTTTATCATTTATTTGAATTTTTTTTATCATATTCTCTCCCATTTCACTTTAATGCATTTTTTAATTTTGTATTATGGTTTTCAATCGTTTAAATTTATAAAATATTTGGTTTGGTCTAATGAATCTGCTCACTTTGTGTATATTATTTTCTTGGGAATGGGAAGTTAAATTCATTCATTTATTATTCTTTTTACAAAACTAATACTGAAGCGGATTGATAAGAAAACGAATGAAAAAGCTTATAAAGATGGGAACGAAAGTATTCAAAATCACCCAAAGAAATGAAAATCACACACACACAAGCAAACAATATCAGAACGCAAAATCATGTGCACTGCGTTTTGGGATATTGCAGTGGATGTTGCTTGTAAACGGTTTGCCTCGGATTGACACAGTGAATTCCGAATCATACACCCTAACTAAACTGCATCATGTAATACAAAGTAAAAGGCATGGCATATTCAATAATAATTTCTATCCTCACATGGCTCATCGAACTCGAGATCCCATGCCTCATACGGAAGGGAATAGCATGATCCTGCCCCGGTTTGGCGTCTAGTAACTATCATTCGTTCCTCTACTTGAAAAATAATTTAAGAGTATAGTGCCATTACTATGATGATGATGATGTCGAAACAGCCGTGCTACATAGCTGATCCCATCAGGCGGCAAATTTGTGCGAGTATAGAATACAGAAGATGGTTGTAAGATGTGATATGTGACTTAATAATAGATGTAATTATACTGAATAGTAGATAAGGTACGGGATTTCTTATAGAAATAAAATTGTAGAAAAAATTGCACTTATTTTATAAACATAGAAATGAGTACTTACTTAAAAACATACTTTTATTACAATAACATAATTTTTAATTAAGAAGTTTCATTCCTTCTTGTTTAGTTTAATGCGTTGAGTTCTTTGTTTGAATTATATATTAAAATTCTTTTAAATACTTGTCTTCTAAAATTGATTATTTTCGAGACAAGGGGTTCTTTTGTGACCGTCATGAAAAAATATGTAATACATTAAATGAAATTAAAGTAATCGCTGAATCAATTTACTATTTCGGAGCACTTTACTAGAAACACAGATAACAAAAAGTTATAAGATCTCTCGTCACAAAAAAATTACACACATAGAAATATAAAAAGCAAAAATCATAATGGAAAATTCAATAGTTTATTTAATTATAATACATGAAAGAAGTATTATACAATGTGAAAAATACATACATCAAACCAATTAAACACATAGCCAAAGATATGCAAAATTGTGTGTAAGTAAGATAATTTAAATACACAAATATTTGTGCTCGGCGTATATATGTCAAGAAAAAAAAAGAGGTCCTAAAAAGTATACTATGAAATATTTATATCTATATAGCTTAACAAGAATCCTAAAAATAAATTATTTCAGAACAAAGGATACTTTCCTGAAAAATATCCTTATACAATTTTAAATAATTTCTTTGTATAAAATTTTTAAAAGCTCATCTTTATTAAATGTTGTCAATGTTTGGTCAATTTTGTAATTCAGCATTCCTTTTTATGTAAGAACCTACACATTTTTTTAAATTTTGTTTAAAAGGCTTCTTATATTAATTGAAACATTCAAGAAGCATGCAAAAGTTAAAAAGAATTATTAAAAGTTCTTTATCTACGTTGCTTAGGAGATCAAAATTTTTCTCCAAAAAATAGATGCGGTTAACGTAGGAATGCGAAATTAGAAGTTTTGAAGCTAATTTAGTTTTTTTTTATTTGGTCATTTGATTAGTATTCGGTTCCTAAAAGGTTTACACCTTTCAACTCAATTATTTTTTAAGAAAATTAATTACTTTTTCAAACGCCTTGTGAGATTATAGAATTATTTCTTTAAATTAATTAACAACAAGTGTTATTTAATAAACTGACCACTAAAGGATTACATACTTTAAAAAATGAAATGTGCACATAAAATTAATTTTCTGAAAAAATTATCTTTTTTTTTTTCTTTTGGCTGCTCAGTTTGAAAAAACACTTTTTAATTGCGTTCTATATTGTCAAACGTAATGTAACAAAATGCAAATATGTTGAGTGAATCAATGATCCTGAAATAAAGAGTGATTAATTAAGTTAATGAGGTATTATGTATGTGTGTTTGGATAAAAATATGTTTTTTCTCGTTATATTCTTTTTATAGGCTTAATTTTATTTGCATCTAGCTTTAACAATAATATATATTTATATTAAACATGCGAAATTTTTTTTAAAATAGAAGTATGTATTCATAACTCTATATTCTTTAGGGTGAATATTTTCATACCAAAGAAGTAATAACAATCTTCTTTTACTTAATAAAATAAAACTTATCGGGAGGTGTTATTATTTATATCTAAGATAGTAGAAAAATAAATATGGGACAATATTATGAGTTTTTGCAAAAAATATTTAAAAACAATTGTTATAAAGTAAATCACTTTTAAATGTTCTTATTAAAAATTTGAATTTGTATAATGAAATTTCTTTATCTTAAAACTGTTTTCTTTTACTTTATTAACATAAAACCGTTTATTTTGATTGATTTATCCTTAAAAAGTAATATTTATTTTCTGTAAAATACCACCATCTTAAAATAATTCGAATTTTTATTTGATAATTCAGATTTCCCAAAGCTAAACCTTACGCGAATGCTTACTTTTATAAATATTTTTTCATATAAAAGTAAAGTTTCTTGATTTAGTTACAATATTTTCATAAGCAATAAATTTATTTTAATTCATATTATCTGCTTATTAGTACCCCATTAGCAAAATAACTGATAATTTAATTTAATATTCCAGCACTTAAACTTAATAACTTAAAATAGTTCTTTCTGTTTAAATAGCGTATGTTTTTATCCAAAGAAAATGATGCTTACATAAATCCTAAAAAAGGATTTCATGTAAATGTAAGCAATTTTGTTTTCATAAATCATATCTATAGCCTTAATTTCTTTCAGCCTTCATTTTTGGTTTGAAACTGAGGATGAAAAATAGGAAAAAGGAATCTTCTATATTTCTTTTGAGTCTTTTTGTAAGAAACATTTCCCAAAATTTTGAATTCTTCAACATTACTTATATTTACAGTATACGATACTTATCATAGAATAACCTTTGTTGTATAGTAATATCTCAAATGTCAAAATTAAGAAAAAAAAATTTAAATAAAAGAAATCTCTCGAGTTTAAGCATTAAAATTCTTCAAAAGCAAGATTCCTTTGAAAACATTTCTTCAGAAAACCATACTAAGAGAAAAATATTATTTCTCCCTTCTTCTACATTATTTCAAACACATGTGAAATTCTTAAAATCTTTGATCAAAGAAACTTTTCTTGATACTCGAAAGATCTTCCTACACCAAGTAAATACAAGACAAAGCACCTTTTTCACTTACCTGAAAACCTTCAACATCTTGAAGAAATTCGAAATGTTGATCTAAGCTAGTTGCTTCTATTTTTAAAGATTAACGCTGTTTTCTTTCCAATTTTTGGGATATTTTGAAATATTTTTATCTTAAATCTAAATTGAAATTAACAAAGAAAAGCTAAGAAATTTATTTTAAATATGCGTAGGGCGAAAATAAATTATTCCAAAAATAGAGCAATTTATAAGTTTACTTGATTTGAGATATCTTTTTGATCATTTGCTAATACCGATTTTATAAAAATAAGCTTTCATTTTTTCTGAAAAGAATGAAATGCTTAAGTATTTATCAATTTTACTTTGAAGTAGCGAATATCTACTTACTTCTTGTACTAATGGGGAGAAAATATTTTAGACCTTGTACTTTTGAATATATTATTTTTCTGTTACTTCTGTAAGAAATACGTAACTATTTAGGCAAATTTAAAGCAACTATGCATTTGACAAAAATAGGTTTTACTAACATTATGTCTTTGAAGCTAAAACCATTCACTGTGTTTTTTGAAATTCTAAAAGTTTTATATCTTTTTACAAAGAAAAGAACATTTATTTCACAAATTAATTTGTATTTTCAAGTATCAGCTCTAAATACTTCATCAAAATAAAAGTTAAACAAACTTAATCTTTTAGATTCAAATATCATACGTTGTAGACAAAATAATCATTAAGGAATGTATATTTTCATAAGCATTTAGAAAAATGATATTAAGTTCATTGCATAAAAATTATGAAACTAAAACAAAACTCAAAAAGCTTGATAAATAATTAAGCTTTTAAAATTAAAAATAACGATTAAAAAAACCAATCAAAACTATTTAACACGTCTCCTTATTTGTCATATATGATTTGTTTCACATGATAGTAATAGCGATGTTTAAATAGAAATAAAATTCCTTCGTATAATATTGCACTTAAAATATTTATAGATAGTCAGTAATTTTAATTTAATAGTTTCTTTTAAAGTTGTTAAATTATAAATACTTGAATATATTATAATTTTATTCATTCTCTCTCTATTTATATATATATTTCTTTTGACAAGATTTCAGCTATCTATTGCTAAAATATATCGGTACTTCATTTTATAAATTATTTTATCACTAAAATTATTTATTCTTTTATCATGCTTTCACATTTAACACTAATTAAATTCAATGCTTATATATAAAAAGATATCAGGTACTTAGGGTAACATTTTTTTTCGAAAAAGTTCTTATTGTTAGCTTTTTTAATATATAATAATTTCGAGTGATGGAAATTTTACTTTAGCTTCATAATTTTCAGGAAACTTGAATTTCTTACTGAAATATTTCCAGATATCCCATCCCCTCTCTTCAATTTGAAGGAGAGTGCACAAATAAATTTCAATACTTATTTTAAACATTATTTGTAAACAAATTAACAAACTGGGGAATTTCATTTTAAAAGTCGTATTAGTATTTTTAATGATTTAAAATAAAGTTTCGAAATTCCAGAAAATTATTATTATCTTCTTTTTCAAAATAAAATTCTAATAATGTGTAGACGAAAAATCGGAAAATCCATTGTAAATTCAGTTAACTTGTTTAGTATTAAAAAAATATATGGATCTTATTTTTTTATATAATATTCGCTTTTCAAATTTATAATCTTAGGATTAATGCTATATTAAAAAAAAGATTTTTTAGTATGTTAACAAAGCATCTCTCATCAGTTTAAATAAAAATGGCCGTTATTTATAGTTTGTATGATTACAATAAACATAATTAAAATGTGAAATTGCTTCTTTTTCATATAAGAAAATGGGTGTGAACTTATATAATCTAATTATTTCCATTAAATATGAAACGTAATAAACCAAGATTAATTGTGTAATTCATTTTTGTTTAATATAACTATATATATGTAACTATATATATATGTGTGTGTGTGTGAAAGTAAAAAATGACTGATAAAAATATTAATTTAACAACAAAGCAACAAAAGTATTTTTTATATTTATTTAATTTCATTTAAGTTGAAAAATGGTGAAGAATAAAAATAGAAAATTAAAAAATTACTAAGGAGATAATTTTTCATTATTGTTTTGGAATCAACTGAAGTGGGAAAATATAGCTACTGCATAAGGGATAACGCTGTAACTTATATCAATCCTCTTTGAGCACAAAGGGAAAAAAAATTAAGGAAACCTTTAAGTTTTTCAAAAGATTAAATGCTTAGAATAATAAACAAACTCTATATACAATTCGAAAAGACAATATAATAAGAAAAATGCAATATAATAAAAAAATAGAATATAAATGCTAATATCATATAATCTATGTTGAATATAAACCAATACTTATGCCTTTAAAACACCATTTTAACTTAACATCTCTACTCCATTATAATCACAAAATTTTCCATGATAAATATATCTTAATAAATTTTGTACATTTTTTTCTGAAACTGAGCGCTATACACACATGATTTAGTTACCGCTTGGGCTATTAGAGCAAATAATTTCAGTTTTTTTTTTTACACTGTTTTAAAATTTCTTTCACAATTAACTTTCGTCACTGGCATTAAGATACATGAAAAATGTTCTGAACTTTAATATCTAACATAAGAAATGAAATTTCAGAATGCAACTCTTAGAAGCATGGTGAAGGGAATTTTAGGAAAGTAAATTTCGCTATTTTGTAATTCCCGCATCCTAGACATCGCACTAACTACCCGATGGGGTACCAAGTCCTTAATCACTCAAGAATTCACTGTAATCGAAAAGTTTGTGTGGTGAAAAGCTCACTCCCAGAAATCTTGCACTGAAGTTGTTTTAAATTACAATAGGTCCCGCCGATTGGCAAATTCTTTCTATAATTCGCTTTTTGTATTGAAGTAATATGCAACCATGCAAAATCTATTGGGAAATAATCACAAAGAGAAGTATAGCAATATAGTAATGAGTGAAGGATTGATTAGTAGATTAGTTTGATTGGTGAGTTCAAACGGAACGAATGTGCACAATGAAGCGTAAAATTTATCTTTCACTTATTCTTGAAGCCATTCTTAAGTGGATAATGTTTTGCATATTGGAGAAGTGAAATTTCCTCAACATTCTTTCCAAATCCATTGGCTGCTATTTACTTTAATGCTGGCATACAAGCCCTTGTACTTCAGTGCGATAAATGGCCAAATATGCTGCGTGACTAAGTGGAAAAATAGTGTAACCTTCGCATAAATCGTTATTAAGTTTATATATTGTCCCCGTTTATCTTATTTTTCAACCTGAAAAGAACTTACTTTCTTTCTGAATATTCTTTGTATTTAAATTTATTAAGAACATTATTGTATGATAAAGTAATTGAGCATTTGAAACAATTGACATATGTTATTTTTATTTGATTCAATAATTTCGCGCAAATCTGCCATAATTTTCACTGATTATTATAATGCAAATTTCTCAACAGAAGCATTAGAAATAACACGAATAACAGTTCATTAAAATGATGAAATCTAAGTAACACATTAAGGTAACATGAACTGATTCTCCGAAAAGAACGCTTTATTGCGTTGGAATATATTTACAATTTTATAAGTGTTAAGGTTTCTCTGAGGCAATAATAGCAATCCTTGTGCATAAACGGTATAAAATAGTCAAATACGATTAATTCTACCAGTATATGATTTTATTGCTTAGTAAAATTCCTTAAGCCAGTTGTGTGCTTGGTTACATAATACTAGAAGCTCAAACAGGGAGTCTAGGATTAGACATCTAATTGCTTGTGATGGAAAAAAAGACTCATACATGAAATATATATATGAAAATGGTGGTAGGTATTTTATACAGTCAAAAATAAATTGAAGTTTTTTTCAGAAATACAATATATGGATTCTATATTTTTTATAGGATCTGCAGTGTTATGAAAGTTAAAAACATGAAATATGGAGAAAATATGGAAATTGAAAGCAAATATTTAAAATTAAGTGCTTGCCTCTTTTTACCATGTAATCCATACGCAGATTGACCATTGTTTAAAATATGTTTCAGTCAGGTTACTGAGCTAAAATGCACAAGATAATTTCCGAAATATCTAAAAGCGGTAATTCTAAATATCGTGTCATATCTCTGCTCCCGAAATATTCACTTTGGTTTAGAAAGAAATAACAGAATTTTATTTTTGCCTATTCCTTAATATACTTCACATTATAATGTAATAAAAATATTTCTCTACGTCACACAAAATTAGAGCAGAAGAATTAAAATTTTATATTAGAATTCTTTTGTGTAACATATACATACCATAACAAAACTAGCATTTTTAACTAGTTTCAAAATGCTACAATATATCATAAGAAAATGTAAAAGTGATAAATATGTTTAAGAAATATGATCTATATTGCAATTATGCAAAAAAGTAATATTTCATATGTATATATAATCTGAAGAGCCAAATCATTATGACCAACCACTTGATACCGCATCCACCTATACCACGCAAAACAACTGCAATTTGCGTTCATGGTTGAAGTAAGTCCTTAGAAAATGTCTGGGGACAGATTGGGATAGACATTTAAACAGCGATGGTAGAGCAATTCCTCGATATTCTAAAGTAGTAGTTTCTTTATATGGCATCCCAAAAGTCTCTATGAGATTAAGATCCTGCGAGTTAGGGCGACAGGACATCAATTAGAATTCATTTTCATGCTCCTCAAATCACTATTACACGATTTTACCCTTGTGATATGGATCGTTGTCCTGTTTGAAAACTCCATTCCCGGTAGGGAAGACAAATGCCATGTAAGGATACAACTGGTACGCAATGGTGTTGAAATAGAGTGCATCATTTGTGGTGCGTTCATCCTTTATCAACTTTCAAAGAAACACCTATGTGGAAACCCCACAAACTATACTACTGTTCCAACAACCTATTTACGACTTGCTGTGCATATGTCAAACAACTGTTGGTCTGGAAGAAAGCATATCCTGACACAGCCATCGACGCGTGGAATAAATAATCCTGATTCATCCGATCAGGCAACATTTTCCAATAAGCCTCAGCGTATTCATGATGCATGTGTTAATGGTTTCAATGCTTGGTTAATAGAAATACACGATATAAGTTTGAACTACGTAATGCCTAATCCAACAGTTGTCCGAAACAATTATACTTGGACCTGCCTTGTATTCGAATGTCAGCTGACTCACTGGCTGCTGCCCTAAGCAAGGGAGATTCCAACGTTCTTTTTCATTGATGACACGGGGAGCACGGGTATTCACAACGATAGTTCACGTGCACTTAACGATCGTGCTGTTTCATAGTTATTCTTGCCGAACCATTGGACCATCATATTCTGCCAACCAACTAATTCACTTAAATCAACACACTTTCAGTCACATGCACACGTAATCGTCACACTAAAGGGTCAATATGCATAGCAGCAATTAAAAATCGCTTCCAAATGATCACGTGTCCTCCACGTCATCTACACGAGCTCAAGAAAAAAGAGTCATAATGAGATTTGGCTATATATATATATATATATTTGACAGCATTAACACTTGTATTATAAATAAATATCAGAAGCATTTGTGTACAATTTCTTTTTAATAGAGTGAATAAAGAATTAATTTTTCAAACATTGAATAAACAATAATGATTGGAAATAGGATTTTCTATTATATAAATGTGCTAATTATTTTTGATGCTTAATAATGAACATAACTTCTTACAAATTTTAAAATTCAGAAACATATTTTTTTGTAAATTATGCAATTAAGTTTCCCTGTCAAATAAATTAAATTAAACTGCTCTCTAAATTCAAAAGTCCTCATAAATACATCAAATACATACATAAAAAAGAAATTTCGTCTCATTTCAACTATTTTACATTAGGAAAACATATTAATAAAATCTAGGATTCAAAATGAATATCCTAATAGAAATTACATTTTTCAATTTTAGCTCAGTAACATTAAACAACACTTAAACCATTCTAATATGAATAACAATTTTTCCATCAGTATGAAACATAGTTATCTTTTCAACATTTCAAGGTCATCACAAAACGTGAAGATTTCCGCAGGACTGCGACTTAATTCTTCCTTTCCCGAGCAGTTTATTGAGGATTCCTTTAGCCTTTCGACTCGATCCACCCAGAGACATTCTTTTCTGTAGACTTCTTCCCTCCTTACCGGTATTACTGCTAAATGCAGCTAAGTCCAATTGCTGCTGAGTTTTGAGTCGAATCTGAGTGACGACGCCGACCAGCAACTCATCTACTTGATGATTAATTGCGGCTGAAGTTTCGATGAACTTACATTCGTATGAACAGGCTACCGATTTCGCTTCTGCAACAAAGAGTTTAAGAATGATTAATGACAGGTATCATTAAAAAATCAAAAGAAATAATATCAAAAGTAGAGTAAGTAAAAAGAATCAGCATAAATTTTGAAATAATGTGCTTTAATAATTTTAAAATAATGTGAAATAATTGTTTTTGCTTTATTTGCATATTCATATTTCTTTTCTTTTAGTTTTGGGGAAAATGCCGAATTTTTGTTTAGAGAAGTAGGGAAGCAAGAGGTTAGCATGCAGCAAAATTATGTTTACCCCTCTATTCAATCCTAAGCCTCAATTTCTTATTTCATACGTGGTACCACGACGTATGAAGATATATATATATTTATATATATACATAATTATTATTTCAGCTAAAATACATTAAATACTTACCTATTTAACCTAAGCAACGTCTGATCATGTCTACTAATACTATTTAATAAATAACCAAAATTTAATCAGAGAGTTTCAAACGTGCTACACAAAAATAATATTTGGAGACAGATTTTAGGAAAGGCTACTACTCAAGAGTTTTGTTCAGAATATTTGCTAGTTTTCAATGTTTTCCGTAAAATGTTCCTTGAAATTTTACCCCATAAGGATAAAGCAAATAGATTATTACTTAATTTTTACCAAATTCAAGTAAAATTGTGATAAATGTTCACAAATACGATACCCAAAGAATTAACAGAATATAGAACAATACCTTCACTAGTAAAACAAAGTAATGGTAATGACAATTTCGAATTTACCTTAAGCATTAAATATTTCCTATAAAGTCTCTTTTTCTCACAAAGGAAATACATTTTGTTTCATAAGTAATCTATGCATTGATTTTGAATGTCTCTTTTTACCACTCCTCCTTAATGAATGGAGTCTAATTATTTAGAAAAAAATAAGAAAAATCATAAATAATGTCACACAACTTTATATTACTACGTTTTTCTGAATTTCACTTAGTGTGTGTGTATGAGTGTGTGTGTGAGTGTGTGTGTCATCAAATTTTCGATCGTTAATTTAACCAACTTCCCATCAAGCTAGAGCTTTGAAATTTTGGGAATCGTTCGTACTCGCCTAACAATGCAATATTTAGACGTTTGCGACAAGTTTTAACTAATATTTCAATAATTTTAATAAGTAAAAATATTCTTTCCTCTCGGCGCTTTTAGGATTGAGGAAAAAATTTCTTTCCCCCTCTGGGAGCACCGGGCACTCCCCACGCAGCATGCGGTATCGTAAACCTTTTGTACTCACAAAGGGGAGATACTATCTCCCATTTACTATCTCCGAGATAGTGAGGGTTGCTGACTTTCAGTCAGTAATCATTCACAAGAAAGAAAGTTTCCAATATTTGGCGCCGTGTCTTATCACAATAATTTTTTCTGAATTCTGGTTCCCATTTTTTTTTTTTAATAGAATTGTGACATTGGGCTATTCGCAGTTTCTCTTCACTAACCTTGGGGACTTTCAATTGAGATTGATTGCTTTCGCTAAACAACCTTTGCCCAACCAAAAATGAAACGTGATGAAGAATGTAATATGCACAGCAGTTAGGAATGAAGTGAAGCGGTTAAATTAAGAAGTATATTAACTCCATCTGAAGGAGTAGAGTATCCGAAGGAGGATCAGAGAGGCGTTGTAATGAGAGGAGGTGGAATCTAAATGCTATAGTATTGAAAGGCTGATTTATAAATTAGTGTTGAGGTCCGAGTGTAAACCACTCGGATTGAGAATTGTTCTAGTGTTTTCAGCAGTTGTTCCAGATTCAGAGTTGCAGTTGGTAAGAGGCTGTTAGATTATTATTGGTGGGTTGAATTAAAGTGTTAATAAACTTAACCTGGAGAGCACTATTATTAATATCTTAGTAGATATATATTAATAAATGTTGAAAGCTGTTTTGGTGGTTCTGTAATTATTGGTGTAGTAGTGTTTAATATTAGATATTAGTGATGGCACAAGATAACGCCCGGGTTGACCGGGTGTTACAGAATGACTTACAAACTTTCAAATGCATGTTTGATTTTATGAGTATTATGAATTTTTTAATACGCTCACAAATGTCTCTTTTTAAGTAAATTTTAAAGTTAAAAATAACTAACAGTTTTAATTAATATTTCAATAATTTTCTCTTATAAACTTTGCCACCATATAAAAACGTTGTTTTTAAAAACGTTGGTTTTTATATCGAATTATTTGTTTCTGAAATGCTAGTTTATATTAATACAGACACTGCTTGAATTTATTTTCACAACGCTTATCTAGCACATTACATGATAAGAATATAAATACATTTATGTGAGATGCTTGTTATCGTTTTAATCATTGTAATTTCTAAAACTTATTTTTTGAATGTCTCACGAATATTAAGAAGTAATTTTATCTTAATGTCCTTAGCAAGACAATCGTAAATTCTGTACTTGAAAATGTAATTTTTAGGCTCACAAAAAAGAGTAATTCTGAGTAATAAAAATATATCATATATTAATACCTATATAACTGAAAGATTTTCGGAAATAAACACAAGAGTGGAAGCTAATCTTATAATTCTTTTTAATTTTTTACTGAAGTCCAAAAGGTAACATTTAAAGGTAATACTTTTACTGAAGCCTAAATGATAATATTTACTACCAACTCTAATACAATTGTGTTAGAGTTTGAAGTAATTAGTGGGTAAATTTCCAAGAAGGAAAATTCACTTAGAATCCAAGTTAGAATCGGAAAATCAAGAATCAGAAAAGTGAATAGCGTAATTCACTGTGGTATTGTCCATTGACCGTTTTTCCTTTTTCTAAGAAGTCCATGATAATAACTATCTTTGGTTTTTAAAAAAAAATAATTTCCTTAACTTTTTCATGTCAACGAGGCTGTTTTCTTTATAACAATTGTTCCATAAAACGCCCATTTTTTTTACCATTACTTGGTTTCCGATACCTATTGAAGTATCCAATTTCCATATAGTGACAACTCGACCTAATGCAACGACAATAAATTGACGCGGCAGTGATCAAAACTAATGCATGAAGCAGTGTCTAAATTGTTTTAGCACTTTTTAACAGACGGTAGACACAATGGTAACATCAGGCTGCCTTTGTAACACCGTCTGTTGTCACAAAATGTATATTTTGCGCCACCGTCATATGAAACAAAATGGTAACATTTTCTACAATTGATTATAAATCAAAGTTACCACAAAAAATTTTCATTTAAATAAATAAATCTGGATTATTTATTTCCAATAAATTTGCATAAAAAAGGTGAAAGCTATAATGATCTAATAATATTGATAGCTTATATATATTTATTTAACATTTCGCTAAACTTATTTTACATTTAGCATTTTTTCTCAGCGATATTATAACTTTTACGATTTTATATAATTACATTGGAATGAATCAGCAAGATTTTGAATCATTTCTATTTTATTATATCAATTTTTTTCCATTGTGATTAAGCTTTGTACATTTTAAATGAAACATTACATTCCCATAAAAATTCCAAATATTTTGGTAAGATTAACGTAAATTTAAAATAGAAAAATGTTACATCATCTCGACATAGAACTATGTTTTAGAACTTAACATTCCAAGATGTATATTGTAAACTCTATCTTGAGAATGTTTTAAAACTATTTAACAGATACAATTATTCAGAAAATTGCTTTTCCTTAAAAAGTCTTCAATACATGTATTTATACATGTTAATATCGAAAAAGTAAATTATTAAATCATTTTAGCAATTGCTTATTAATTCTATTCATTTTCATTGAAATTTAACAAGTAAACTATATGTGGAATTCTATATTGCGTTTAATCCACAATGGAACTTCATTATATTGTAATAATATAATACTTTGACTTTCTTCTGATAAAATGAACCTTTTTTAGAATTTCTTTGAAAGATTTAGCAACCTATCAAAACGGTTATTGTCTTTCATGCTACTAATAAAAAAAATGTCATTTTACATATCATGTTCCTATGCAATAACAAAACCAATTGTATTACCAGAAATTTATTTTGAAGAAAGATTTTTGTTAACCTTTTGTTTTATTACTACTTTGTCATATTATGGATGTTTTTAATTTCCTGATGACAGGAAATTTCACCCAAAAAATCAAAATCTGCCTTTATGCATTTCTAGTAAACGTATTTCGACTCAATCTCCCTTTGAGTGTGTATATATAAATATTAATTAAAACACACTCACATAACCATTCCTCAAAAATGTAATCTTTAAATAATCAATATATAAATATGTTTTATTCTTATGAAAAAAATGAAAAATGTGTGACATCTATATATGTATGTAAAAGTAACTGATTTAAATCTCGTCTTACATTCTCAACAGAACGCACAATGCTAAAATCAATGCATCGTTCAAAAAAGCATACATTACAAACATATTAAAAAAAACCAGGAAATGAGAACCAAACGATAAAAAAAAAACCTATAGAAATAATCAAAAGGGAAAAAAAAAACATCGAAGCTATTCTAAGTTTTTTTTCCCCTATGTTAGCTATGAAAGGTGAATGTCACGAAGCAGATATCTTAGCTTTAACTATTTTTCTGCTCTTGCCCTTTGCTCTTCTTGACAATAAGAAACCAACGACAAGGAAATCTCAAGGATTTACTTAGAGAGAATACCTGTCAACATTCAATATATCAATCAACTGGTTGCACCTCCACCGTCTTGCAACTGAGAAAGAGCCCAGAAAGAAGAGAAAAAGGTAATGGTGATGAAAAAAGAACACATTGAGTAAGCAGAAAAAGTCTTTGCTTTGCCTTTCGCCTCAGTGCTCTAGGGTGATTAAAAGAAAATCCTCACTGAATCAGCAACTCGAACGGAAATTAAGTGATGGTAAAGCATTCTTATTAGGAACAGTGAATTAAAATTCTGTGTAGATTCCTTATGACAAACCATTATTTTATGCATCGATAAAAAAAAAATGTGCAAGATGTTTCAAAAAAGTAGTGAAAAAAAATCAACTGACGCTTGCCTTCCAGTAACGTAATATTCCTTTAATAATGCATTTTTTGCAATTTTATTATACTAATGTTTACATATATTTTTACTTAACACAAAGTCAAAAAATCTACTTTTAAAAATACTGAATATCGAAATTATATACACATTGCTTATCACAAAATGTTTTTATTCTCAACAAAAAAAAATCGAAATGAAATATTTTAAAAGAGATTTATAGTCAGCTAACAATAGGTGAAAAATTTATTTAATATCTTCAAACTTTAAAAATAGCAGTTTGTTAGCAATTTGAAAATTCGTATATATAAATTGTTTTATGATGTGTGGTCATATTAATAAGTGTAATTTAAATTTGGAACTGCGAATAAGGAATAAATCTTTTTTATGTATATTAACCAGACGTTGAGTCTAGAATCATTGCATAATGGGGGTCACTCTGACTGTTTTCCTCCAGGCCTTGTTAAATACTAATATTTTAATTAAATTATTCTTAATGTTCTTTTTACCCAACGATAAAACCAATTGAAAATAACAATAGATTTATTTATAACCGTTCTTTGAATAAATCGCATACCAATTGCTTCAAATCAATACATAGAACTTTATCCATCATAATTCATACCCTATCTACAAGATGCTTATTTAAATAATAATAAAATAAATGAATAGTTGAGAGAATTTTTACCATTTGTGCAGTAAAATTATTTATACTAGTGTATGTTCTACAATATCTTAATAGATTTAAACGTTTTCTAAAAGACATAAATTTTAAGAGAAATGGGAACTTTCTAAGATCGTTTATAATAACTATCGTGATTTTAAAAAATTGGCAGAAAGGTGATTCGACATGTTCAGCTTTCTTACAAAAATTATTTTCATCCGAACATATTAAGCCAAAATTCTCATCTTCTTTTCTGACAGAATATTATATTCTCAGAAATGCAAATAGTACATACATTTCTTCAGCGAACAAACCGTCTTATGTTTGGAAAAAAAGATGCAGTTCCATAAATTACATTATAATAAAGAAATAAAAAAATTTCCTTAGTATGTAGATATTATTTATCTCAATATTATACATTATCATAAATTATCTAATAAAATATTAATGATTTTTTTTCAACTATGAGAAACACTCAATCGTAAAATGGCCCAGTTTTTAAAAATATCGAATTCATATTAACCGTGAGAGAATAATCTTTTTTCTTAAATGTAAAGAAGTTATAATTTAAGGAACTGAAAATCGAATGATTATACAATTCTTTATCACTGAATTAAAATCTTATAACTGTATATATATATATATATATATATATATCATAAACAATAACTCGGTAATTAAAATGCACAGAATAAATGAAAGCTTTAATTTTTTAATTTTCAGATACGTATAAATGTTATTTTGAGTTTAACTTTGATTTATAAAATAATATATGAGTCGTTATTTTAAAACCCACAAGAAACGATTGGTCAATGGAGCATTAAAAGGGTCTAAAACTACAGAAAGTATATGAGAAACAAGAGTCACTTTTCAAGTACAATGTTGACAGAAAGGGAAATATCTGTCATGAAAAATATTGGATTACCAACGTTATATAAGAAAACTACTCTATGTTTAAATAAATATCAAGAATGCCAAATCGATGTTTGATAATATAACATAAAAGGACTGACTCAAAGAGTTACTCATGATATTTTAGGTTATGATAATTTATTATATTGCTAAATAAATGAAGTAATTATTCAAACATGTTAATACAATACCTCATTTCAAATCGGAATTTTTTATGAAAAATTCCTTTTTTTTATGTACAATTATTTTTGAAATATTAGTATTACTTTATGATAGAAAACGTTTGACAATATGATAACAAAAAGAATTTCATAATACTTGTTGAATATCATTCATGCTATTCTGCCCCATGCATTGAATACCTGAAAATTATTCGATAATTAATAAAAAATTACTAACTATCATTTTATTTAATGAATGCCTTATAACTACCCACACTTTTGTATTATTATGAGCCTTTTAAAAGTAGTTTTAAAGACGAAATTCAAATACGTATCAAAAATTCCATAAGTTTTTTAAGAATAAAGATATAGAACTGCGTATCTGAATATTGTGCTATTCAATTTTAAACAGGAAACAGTATTTCAAAATTTGAATTTCCGGATGGATATTTATACATCATGAATGAGAAAAAATATTTATTCTGAAAAGGTTTAATTTAATAAAATTAATTTGTATTTTTTTCATAGCTATTCGCAAGAATAATATAAATACACTAAGATATATTTAAAAGTTTATTGTAGAAAAACATTTCTAAAAGGTAGTAATTTGAATTTCAACAGATTGAGATAAAAGCTATACATGTTGAAATATTGGTCTCATAAATTCACTTTAAGCGTTTCTAAACAAAGAAAACAACGAATGTTTCAGAATTTTAAAACTATGTATTTTTAATATCACTAGAAGATGTTATTTATATGCATTGAAGAAGCTTCCATGGAAAAATAAATACCGTCCGAGTTTCAATAATTTTTTGAACTTTCTCACCCTTTTTTAAAAGTTTTTTTATTCCATCGTTTTCGCTAGAAATTAAAAGCTTGTTTTTCAAATATTCCTTTTCTATTTTTATTAAAATAAATTTATAAGATCTTCAGAAGTATCATGTGGTTAAATTAATTTGTTACTTAAATGAATATCCCGTTTTCTGATGATTTGAGATTATTGAAGAATTTCCATTTATGAAGTACAAAAATGAGTATCTGTGAATATAATTATATATATATATATATAAATTCTTGGTTTTTTGAAGCATTTTATGAACCTCAAAGTGAATTATTAAGTATTACACATTTCAAGTCTCTGGTGCAGAGCTCAATTCTCTGAAAAAAAAAATCTGTTTCAGATATAATCAGACAAAATTCTAAACACGTGCAGAGAAAAAAAAAGTAGTGGTATTTGACAATCGGATGCAATAATCCGTTGCTAAGAAACTAAAAAAAGCTGTTCAGAAAGTTTAGTTTTGTACGCATTCAGAATCTACTTACGATTTTCGCGGAAATGGCCATGACTGATTTAAAGAAACAAAGTAATAATATTTTGTTAAGTAATAATGTCTTATAGCTGAGTATTTATATCATTATCTTTGAAATCATTACGCTTGTAATGAGTATAAAACGGCAATATGATATTTTTGTTGAAGAAACAAAAAATATTTATGTTAAATATTTCAATGCTCCTCAATACATAATTCAAAAAGCACGTACTCAGACATATATATATATATATATATAACTATGCTCGATTGTCTAAAGCCTGTTACAGCATTAATTATATTATACTCCACTCTTTTACTTTTACTTTTCTTCAATGTATGGTTTCTCCAGTTCTTCAAATTATCTATCTTTTTTTGGATAATTTTGGTACTTGTGATTTTATTTGTGCGTTTATTTTAATTTCTGTGGAAATTTTTACTGTGTATCATATTTTTCTTTAATAGTTGACTTTGCATATTAATTTTTAATCATTTTTCTTCGTTTGTAATGTTTCATTTACATATTTATATGGATAGGCGTATTTGTGTTTTACTCAATGGTACAGTAATGATATATTTCATTCTGTACTACATTTTTATTGAGATTATTTGCTAAATGCTTATGATTGTGATGTATTGGTGTTCTTTTTGTATTTAAATTTCAAATTATACATATGTACAGATATTTTGAAATTTAAAAATTATTACTTTATAAATATATATATAAAGAAGTAGTAATTTTTAAATTTCAAATTATCTGTACATATGTATAATTTGAAATTTAAATGCAAAAAGGTCACAATTTTGGCTACCACTGTATATATATATATATATATATACAGTGGTGGCCAGATTTGTAAATCCGTGGACACTTTTGAAATGTTTATGTTTTTATTTCTGTATGCTTGTAGAAAATATTAAGTTACACAAAATGCAAAGTCGTATATATAATTTTAAAGAAAATTTAATACTGAATGTTCAATTCAAAAAACGAAATTAAAATATTTTTAATACAAAAAGTTAATCTGCAATAATTATTCACATGGATGGTTTATTGAGCTGACGATAGTTTTAATCTCTTCCTTCGTCATAACATGATGCCAGGAAACAATTGCAGCCTCAATACGATCCATTTTAATTGATGACAGCCTTATTCGGACAAGAATTTTCAAACAGTGCCACAAGTCTTTAGATAGGATTGAGGTCAGGACTGTTTCTTGGCCAGGACAACAATTCAATACTCTTTGTACAAAACTATTCTTCAGATAATTTTGCTATATGGCAGGGAGCGGAATCCTGCTGAAAAATAAGCAAAGCATTGTTGAGAAAGAGGTCCCTGATGGAAGGTAGAAGTTTTGGTTCTAGAGTAGTGTTATTGTAATTTCTGGCATTCATTGTCCCATTGATGACATGAAGGCGACTATACCATCTACTGACATACATGACCAAATCATAATACTAAGTAGATTCCTCATAGTTGTCTGTATGCAGTCAGAATGTATCTCTTCTCCATTTCTATATCTTACTTATTTTCACCCATCACTACCGAATAACGATATCACAGTTTTATCGCTCCATATAACTTGTAATAACTGTTCATCTGTCCAATTATTGCGTTCTTCTGCCCTCTGCAGTCTTTTTCTGCACTGCTGGAAATTCAGATAAGGTTTTTTTTCATGGAATTCTGTCTCTGAGTCCAACATCTGTTAATCTTCCCCTGATTATTCTGGAACTTACAGAAACACTAGCATCATTCATGTCACATCTGATGGCTGTTGATCACATTCTTCGATCTTGGAGTCATAGTCTTTTTTATTCTTCTATCATCAACAGATGTGGTGCACTTTTTTTGGCCTTTTACTGCCCTTTTTTTATGGGATTCGTTTACTGATGTCACAAACAAAACTTTCGGTTTCCAGATGTTGTCACTGAACGATCCACCTGTCTTGCAGTTTCAGCATAGTAAGGACCACTTTCTCGTATCATAATAATCTTATTACATCTCTTTCTAGATGTACAATCTACTCTTTTATTTGATGGCATTGCTTCTTGACCAAATATTAAACATTTTTACAATAACTCCTACTTGTAATCTGATTACATTAGAAACAGTCTTCCTTCTACATAACAAAGCACAATAATGACTTGTTCCAATTGTAGACATGATATCAGCTTCAGCTGACCTCATGTTTATAATTGGAATAAGTCATTTTAGTGATTCCCAAGCCATTGTGGACATTTGATTGGTTCCCAGAACAAGAAAAGTGAATGGCCACAAAAGTTTTTCAATACAAACCATATCAAACTGCGTTTGTTTTTTAGATTAAAGTACATATATTTTTTTTTATATTGAAAATGTTTGAATGTTGATTTTTATATTGAATTCAGTATAAAATTTTCTTTAAAATTATGTATATGACTTTGCATTTTGTGAAACGTACTTGTCGAACGATATTGATCTTGTCGAATGGTTCTGCCTTTTGACCGTCCTGGTATAAGTTATCGATTAACATTACACTCACTTTGAAACATTTGTTGTAATCTTAAGATCACACACAGAGGCATGTCTTCAAATCGAGACACTTTGCTTTGTTATTGCCTGAATTCGAGAATGCCAAAGGTATTTCCTTTTGCAAACATGTCCATTTGTTGTCTTTGTGCCATTTTTTTTGTTATGATTTTTCGTGAACAATATTCCTTTGCACGAAAGCTATCTTAACCTTTTCGCTACCGGAGGGAGAAAAAAGAAGTGCTTCTATGGGACCGCGGTTTCTTACTGCGGAGTGTCACTCTGTGCCCATACGATTTTAGATAGTAAGCATAATTCGTGAAAAAAAAATTCCTCTAAAATCAGCTATTGATTAGAATATTGTTGTGGTATTTACATATTTTATTTAAAATGCATTAAACTTAATATATACAAAAGAAAAAAAAAGATTTAAACGAAAATTGAATGTTTTATACATAAAATTACATAAAAAATCATACTTTTTTTAAGAAAATACAAAATATAGTTGCATATATTACATAATTTTCATGGTATAATGATGTACCATTATATGGAATATATAAATATAAAAGATATATCTTATTATGCTGTATGGTATATTTATGAAAAAAAAATCAATGCATAGTCCAACGTCATATAGCTGACACACATATTCTGACGCTTCACGCAAGATCTTGAGCAAAAGGCACATCATAGTCCTTTTTTCTCCCTTGTTTTTACTTTAATGTCTATGAACAGATTTGGATTATTTTCGCTCAATAGGAATGATAATGTATGCTTAAACAGCGAGCAGGTGACCTTACACTGAAGGACGTTATGCAAGATAACCCTGTAATATGTGTTCCTCTCTATGACGTTACAGAGAAATTCCCGCTTACATTAGACAACAGAGCTCGATACTTAGACCTGTCAGCAATAAGCTTTTGTACATTTTACAGACTATTACTGGTTTTCTTTGAAGTCATTCGGGTCAGGCTCTGGTCTGGAAGAAACAAAGCACAATATACTATTAATTTAGTATTATAGAAAGCCATATCAGTAAAGAAGACGAAATTGCATTTTGGACTAGAATTTCTCTAGGTTATGAAAATAACCTGCATGTGATCCATGTAGGCCCTCTAGCTTTGTGAAGCATCCGGACATGATCCCTACTTCGTATATTCACTCACACTATATATCAGTGCTATTGGTGACAAAGTCATCCAAATGGATGACAATTCCCAGCCTCACCTAGAAGACTTATAAGAAATATATTAAGCATGATGTTTTCACATGAATGGGCTGATCAGCTTGATTTCTGAATTATATTCCAATACAGAATCTTTTGGATTAATTTGGCAGACAGATGGTTCCCATTCATCTTCCCGTATAAGCTGGGACCAAGGTCGCTTCCTATATAAGCATTGCTTTCCAAATCCAGTGTCCAAAAAATTAATTGACTCTACAAAGTCAACTTCAACAAAGCATGATAAGTTGGTTATGCTTTCTCGTCGTCATAAATCCTTCCTTATCTTATATATATATCAGTGGTTTTATTCGCCTTCTCAGAGGTTCATGAAATTCATAAAAATGGACAAATAAATCAAATAGGGCTTACATTATGAATGTATAACAATGAAGCTTAGAGTTTAGAGGGAGGAAATAACAAACAAATTATTAGCCTTCTGAAAGTCTGTTTTAAAAAATTGAATGAAAATTATATGCTTTGGAAAGTTATGAAAGATATATTTTTCACGCTTACTGTTACAAATAAATATTAATTCATAAATTCAATTAAGAGATAAAAGAACTTATTATGCTGAACTCTTTATATAAATAATACTCGTATAATTAATCAGTATTATATAAAAGTACCAATAAAATGATTGTGTGAGTTATAAAATTTAAAGAGAAACATTTGTAAACAAATGTATTGATATTTAAATAAAATGACAGAATATGTTTCGGAACTCTTCGTTAAAAAAGTTATCTACGTTCTTTTTAAACATAAACAAAGACCAAAAGATATATAAAAAAAAGAATACATAATCATTTGGGAGGAAATTTTCGTCTAATTAAACTAATTTGAGCAAAACATTGCCTCAGATCAAATTTTGTTGCTTCGAAGAATTCGCAATAATTGCCTTGAACAAACAATTACACCCGATTCAATCGAATTGTAATTAACATTGATTCTGAACACAAAAGCTAATTCGAGATTAAAAGAAATACTAAAGAAAAAGTCCGAGTTGCAGTCAGTTGGTCTTTTTAGCCCATCTAAAGCATTGTGAAATAGAAAATAATAATAATAATAAAAAAAAAGGGAAAAAAATCCTTAAAAGTATGTCAATGAAACTTTTTTTTCTAAAACTAATTATGAAGACAATATTGCGAAACATGTTTTTAAGCAAATGAATACATGCCCGCATCCGTCTTTTCGAAGAAAAGTAAGAATGACACAAACAAAAAGTATTTCTATGATTATCAGTCAAATCTTGAATACATTAAACATTTTTCTTAAAAAAATACATATACTTAAAAAGGTGGTACCTAAAGCATATTTATATAATTAGAATCTATGAAGAAATATTTTTAATCAGAAATTCTTTAATATCATGTAGTTCCGCGGGTAGACTAGTGATCATGGAGGCGATCTCTCGGCTGGTATCATTTCTTAGAATTCTGAACCCGAGTCCTAATACCACTCAACATCTATGGTACAGAGGAGCGTTAATCTGTCGTTAATGAAGGTTAAGTCTGTTAAAGCTTCTTAAATGGCATGCTGTGGAAGTTTGGAGAGAGTGGGACCAGCTCAGGTGTCGTCCTCGTCACGTCACCGAGGTTCAAAATTAAGAGAATCCATGTCAATAACCCTCGCGTTGCTTCTAAAGGTGACGTTAATAAATAATGAATCAATTCAAATTCTGTATTTTCACTCACGAAAAATGGTCTTAAGTTTGCTCGCAAATTACCTTTACCTTAAAATTCTCTCCACTCCGCTTATTAATAATAATAATTAAGCTTCAGTTTGTGGAAAACTTAGCTATTTAATAATAGAACATAAAAAAAATTCAATACAGGTAATCTTACAATACTCATGTTAACTAAATTTACAAATCACACTTCAGATATTCAAATGCAGTCTAAGAATTGTTCTGTAAATAGAATCAGGGTTAAAGTCCTCTCAAATTCAATTGAATAACGAATAATAAAATTAATTAGTTAGAACTATACGAACTAATTTTAAACTATCATTTTTATTGCATCTGATGAGCTATTTCAACTTTAAAAATTATATAGTGCCTTACCTCTCCGCCTTCAATTAATGTAATAAATCCACACATAAACGGAAAACAATAACAATAAACAACAATAGTTATAATAATTATTAGTATTCAAAATTAATTCTATATATTTTTATTCATTACCACAACTATTTTTCTAAAGACATAAATTATTTTACTTAATTTCTTTATTATGTTACTTTTGAAATGAGTGATACAAATAGAAATAATTAAACAAGCATTGAAAATAACCAAAATTTCAGTAACATTATAAAAAGTGATGCTTTTACGGGATATGTAAACATTTATTTAAAATAGAATTGTATCAATGACAAAAATAACAAAAACGCTTGAATCAAAATAGTAATATCTACAATCACAATAAATAAATATTTTTTTATTAATTATAGTCAATTATTGGCAATAGTGCCTGAAGCAATGAAAGTTGCTGAATGGCATGTGAATTAAGCAATTATTGTGAGTTAATGTTTAAAGTGACTAATCATTATTAGTAAGAAGATAATAAACAAATAAATAGTTCATGAATATTCAATCACTGGTAAAATTTGTTTTTAGAAACATTTTCAAAATGAATGGAAATTTTAAACGTATGACATTATCATTTATTTTCCTTTGAGAAGTAACACTCTTAGTTCTAGACAGATTTTAACGGTACTTTCTCGCATACACACGAAAAAGAAAATTAAACTTACCGTCTGCAGAAATTGCTCTCGAACGTACAAGATCCGACTTATTTCCGACCAAGATGACAGCTTTGTTCATAGTGCAGCCATTTTCTCTTAGTTTGAAAAGTACATCGACCGCCTTTTCAAATGATATTCTGTCCGTAATGGAATAAACTACTATGTAAGCATCAGCATCCAGCGTTTCTTCATTCTAAAAGAAAAAAAATAATAATGAAATCTTTTTATGAGCGTCTGTTACCCTTTTCTTTTATTTACTAAAAATATCTCAGAAATATTAAGCCTTATTTTTCCAAACTAGACAGTACTGTAGCAGAGATAAGTATGTTATACATCACCAGTGTGCAAAATAGGATCCGAATAATAAATTAATTAAAATAGCGCCTAAAATTTATATATTTTACTCTCATTTTTCCCCATACTCGTTCGGGGTGTAATTACAATTTTCTGAACTAAACGCACAAAAACAAATTTTACATTCCACTTCTAGAAATAACACAAAAATGTGTTATAATTTTACCCATTTTCTCAAAATTATTTACTAGCATTTGTGATTACTATTTTTAAATGAAAATTAACTTTCGAAGTGATTATAATTACTTGAGTGTAATATTTATTTTCCTTTTCCTCTTATATACTCTCATCGTCAAAAACTATTTGCTCCAAGAAGGAAGCAAGGTATACACATGCAAATTAAGTAACTATTTCGTCTCTGTTAGATAAGCGAATTATTAAAGTCTTAGCCATCTCGGCATCAATGATGCTGGAAATCACGTGATTTACCACGCCTCTATAGACTTTCTGAAAGGTTCTCCTAAAGAGTGTAATTTTGAATCTATGTTTGGTTTTTTTTTTATCACTTCGAATTTTAGAATGCGTTTGAAAAACAGCAATTGGAACAGTTGGACACCTTTGAGAAGCGTCACATCGCAAAATTATATAAAGACGGAAGGTCATTCCGTCGGGTAGTGTCGAGCAGATATTAGAATTTCCGGCTTCGGTGGAATTTGGTAAAAGAAAGTTATCGCTCACGACGAGTAGACACTGGGAGAGCTAGGTGGACTTCAAGTAGGAAAAAAGATCGAAGACTTTTTCGACAAGCGTGAAACACACCAACTGATACCATCTGGAGATTATATAATCACTGATGCCCTCTCTGAATCATCCCGTAAGTGCCAGTACTATCAGCAGACGGTTGAATGCTTATGGATTGCTTACAAGGAAACCATTACAGAAATTATCCCTGACACTACAACAACATAGCCAAAGACTGCAATGGTGTCATGAAAGACTTGCATAGAGTCATGCAGTATGGAAGCGGGGATCCTTAGTGATAAATCTCGCTTTAGTCTTGGCGAGGATGATATCCGTACCCGCATGTGGTCGCTCAAGAAATTTCACTCAATTGGAAGGCTCAATTTGTTGTCACTCGTTTACATCAAGATCGTACATACGGTTCATCAGTGAACAAAAAGCTAAAATAGAGGTTATAAGATTGAACAAATTATGGGAAATATGGAATATGGACACCACTTACTATTTTACCGCTTTTACAATTTGAATTTATCCTGTAAATGAGACAGCTGACAGTTTATGAATCCGTGAGACAGTTGGACCCTATCCTCCAGCAACAATAGTTTCAGGTTCTTTATTACTTTGGGAGGGTAAAGGTGGGCTGCAATTGTTCACCCAAGAACATTCAAAATAGGTTAAGCAGAGATAATACCTGGTAATTAAGTTTATCAATTCATTTGGCAAATAAACTAACTTTTCAGAAATTCGTCTGTAAGATTAACCTATGTCCGATAGTACTGCCATTTATTGAAAGGAAATCAGGGCCCAATGCACACTTGAGGAGCAAATATATATGGTCCAGAAATTTATCCCTACACTCCATGCAGTTATGCATAACTTTTAAGATATGAAACAAGTCATTGTAAAACGATAATTTTAAAAAGATTCTGTTGTGTAATTCTTTTATTTTAAGTATAAAAGAATTCCTCATCAGAATAGGAATTATAAGAAAATATTAATTTTAAAGAAAGTAAACTAATGTACACAGATTTGCTTAGCAATCGAAATGAACTTGAAATACGAAGGGTTAACTGGGCAATTCCTGAAGTAATCGAAACCGAATGGAGAATCTCAACAAAACACTTTTGCATTTATGAAAATTTGCAAACGTTAAAAAGAGCAAAATAAGTTTTTATGCAGAGGTATGATATAATTTTTATTAGAATGAATAACCAATCTACTTCAAAGATCAACATTAAAAAATATGAATTCAGGCGCATTTTTTCAAGACCAAAAATTTTACTGAAGTCGATGCTAGAACAGTCAATCATATATTTGTCAATAAAAGTTTATTTTTCACGCTGAAAACTTGACTTAAATTGATACTAAAACAAACTATTCTTATTTAACGCCCCCTTTGTGAATTGTATGATAATATGGAGTCTAAATTTGCTATATATGAATGCATTATGATTCGAAATTTTTTGAAGCATGCTTTTTATAAGGATAAAATAACAATCAAATATTTGAAATAAGAGACTCGGTCAATTACGTATACAAAACGATATGTTTAAAAGAGAAGCCAGATAGTCCCATTGACTAAATATGATATCATAATCAGAGGATTATCATTTTTTGTCTCACTTCAGCAAAACAAATATAAGTGGATGAAGTGAAAAATTAACAAATCTAATCCGTAGAAGGAAGGAGGAAAGGAAAATTTTCACACTAACTTGAGAAAAACTTAAACAATTTTAAGTGCTTAAAATTCACATTGCGTTAAAAATTTAGAGAAGTAAAAGTGGGATTATTACGAAAGTTGGCATGACGATACGTGTAAGGCAGATATACAAATTATTAAAAATGCAGCGTGATTGGGTATTGCGTAATGCCACCAGTTTGCGTTTAACCTTTTGAGGACGGGCACTTTCGAGAAGGAAGTCCTGATAAGGACGGGTGTTTTTACTACATTACTTACCCCCTTTTTCTTCAATGATTGACATTTTTAAGTGTCGTCCGACAAAAGGACCAAATTGAATGTTTGAACCTGCTGTGCAGTGGGGATGTTTGAGTTCCAAGAAGTCCCTAAC
Organism: Nephila pilipes; assembly: GCA_019974015.1. Classification (NCBI taxonomy): domain Eukaryota; kingdom Metazoa; phylum Arthropoda; class Arachnida; order Araneae; family Nephilidae; genus Nephila; species Nephila pilipes. Next base: position 334,685 of record BMAW01064684.1, on the reverse strand, counting down.
CAATGAGTCTCCCTTTTTTAGGGGAAGTTCCCTCTGAAAGCCGCTTTGCGGTTATTTGTCCGTTTCCAATTCAAGAAACTTTGGGAAAGATGTTCTGAAAATTGAAGCAATGTTTTTTTACTACAATTTCCTTGTATCATTCTTAGTATCACAATTAGAATTTTCCTGCAGTACATTCTATTCACATACAATAATCCGGAAAGATCTAGTATAATTATTTTATTTAGCAATATTTATAGCCGGCAGTGAAGACAACCCCGTTACATGATATAATTATCAAATTATATTATATACCATTTCAAAAACATAAACCATACATAAATTGTATATACCATACATAAACAATATGAATTATCTATTTATACACACAAAAATTCTCCTCTAATTATTTAGGAAGTGTGAATATGCTTTTAGTATCTAAAAATCTGAATAAATTTGTAATTCTTTTGAATAATTAAGGAAAATGTTCAAATTATTAAAAAAATTTGTAATATTTTCTATTAATCTGAATTAATAACAGAAATAAATCAGCAATGGAAAAAAAAGTCTTGTATTGTTTTAACTTTTATCGATTTTAATAATATCTGTATTAATTTGGAACATTTTAACTATTCCAGCAATATTTCTTTTGCTTGAAACTTTTACTCTGAACTTGATATAAAATACTACATTAAAAAAATAAATATTTATTTCGTTTTATTCAAAGATCAAATATTCAAAACATGTTTAAAAGTATGTAGCATGATAACATATTTTAATTTTATAATCTTTATAAAATACATTAAAAATTTACAAACATTATAAATTTATTTTATATATATCAAAGCCATCCATGTAACATATTCTGAAATGTTTAGTTTGAAATTACGGTTGAAGTTCTTCAAGAAATATATAATAATATAACCATTAGAAAATTTAGATAAATATTATTCTTTATAATCAAAATGATTAATCGAAAAGAAAAGAAAAATAATGAGAATATATCAATGTGATAGATTTTCGATTAAATTCCGATTTTCTCAAATCAACGACGGTTGATTGATTAGTTTTATTAACGTCGTACTAGAAGCAAAAACTATTAGTTGCAAACCTCGTAATTTTGAACCTCGGTTATGTGAAGAGGATGATACTTGAGCTGGCACCTCCCTCTCCTAACTGCCACACCACGCCAACAGGAGGACTTTGAACCTTGACAGATTTTACGTGTATCAATCTCGAATAAACAGTGGGTCTTTAGTGGCATCAAGGCTCGAACCCGCAACCCGACGAAAACTGTCTGCCGCGGGTTTGCGACCGTTATCACTAGAATACCACGACCACCAAATCAACGATCAATTGTTTTAATGTTGTTTAATTCTCTGAAACTCGAAATAAATATCCGTGAAGGGACATTCACATTATATGCTAATGAAGAGCAAATGTACATTAAATAAATTTAAGTTTAAATATTATTTATAAGCATCGATTGTCTCAAAGTCAATAAATATTATATTTTTTAAGAAAAATCAGTTGTGCTTTTTGACAGTTAAATTACTGAGCCATTAGAAATTGTTTCTTACCGAATTATAATTAATAAAATATGTATATTATTCTTAAGAAAAATCTTGCATTTTTTTCCTCAAAAAATAAATGAAATATTTTATAAATATATATTTTCTACATAAAACGTTATTCGTGATGAGCTTAGTTGCTTATTTTTCATGTATACTTTCAATAACATTAGCATGTTACTGATATTATATATGAAACAGAGTAATACTCTATGTCTGAACACTAAGAGTAATACTCACAAATCTGAGTATTACTCTTAGAATTTAAGGAATATTTTTCAATCTAATGCACCAAAAATTAAAAGAGTAATACTCAGATTTTTAGTGATAATAAGTGAAAATAGTAATAATCAAAATAAATAAAGAAAGAAAATAATTCAATTCAGTTCAGTTCTTAGGGTAACATTTCTATTTTTACAAAGTGTAATACTGTTACAGGAGAAGCTAAAACTATTGGGGATCGGGGAGGAAACCTTCCTAAAGTCTCCCCTTATTATAATTATTTCTATAAAAAAGCCATCATTTATTTCATAAAATAAATAGGTATAGTGACCTGGAAACAAAAATATTTAAGATTAAAGAAAAAGTAAAAACAATTTCTGCCAGTTTGATATTTCAAAAAATGTTTTTATCTTTTCATTCTCGAACAAAGCAAAAAATTGTTTTCAAGCTAGCTTTGAATTCTGAAATTTTTTATGGCTTCAACAAAATCAACCTTTTTAGCTGCTACATTTTTAATGAAAATGATTGCCGAAAAAATTTACTAGATTCGTTGTTGACCAAAGACAGTTTTTAATCAAATTAAAAAAGCTTTTCTTGCAAGAGGCTAGTGAAAAACGCTTTCAAAAAAAAAAATTGTCCCAAACATATATTTAAAAACTTAAGGTTTATTAGACGTATAAGCCGGACATCCAAGGCGACTTTGTAAGAAAGGAATTGCCGACACATATAACGTCAATAAAATCGGGAATGAATTACAATCATTTGAAGTCGAGAATGAATGAATGCGAAAGAATAGTGCCCCTGAAACCAATTATCTCGTTTCCTTTTCATGTGTAAGGTTTAAGATAGCACTCGGCACTTTCACGGCTAACCCTAACCTAGCTTTGAATGCACTTCATTGTGCATTCAAAGATTTAAAGATCCAGATAGACAGGCTTAGAATGGCTGGACACTAAAGATTTATTGACACTTTATCTGTCGTATGAGTTTCAACTATCTAATGTTAGAAGGGGAAAAAAAAAGGAAAAGCGAATTTTTCAACAGCAGTTTTCTAACAACCAAGTAGGATAATATATAGTTTTTACGTTTCAAAATTTTTCTTTGAAAAAAGAAGTAGAATGTTTTATTTCAAAGAACCTTCTCTAGTTATGATAAAGTCAAGAAATACAACTCATTAGGCAGAATTTTAGAATTAAAATAATCAATGAAAATGCATTTTTCTCTTACTGCGAATTGTATTATATAATATTGTATTTTGCTTGAGTTTAAAAATTCAATTCAACTTACAAAAACTTGTTTTTTAAAGATTTTTGAAGAGAAAAACAAGGGGGAAATGTAGGTATTGCTAGTTTCTGTTCTATTTTTTTTTTTTTTTTTTCCCAATTTATCTCCAAAAGTTTTTACATTTGAATATGAATGAATGGATCATCAATAAAAAAATAATTGCAATCATAAATGAATGCAAATAAGGAAAATACATGGTTCGAAAAACTAACTATATTCGTACTTTTTTTAGAATCATTGGTACAAATCAACTACTGCATAATAGGTCATGTTTTGTGCAGTTTTTTTTTTTAACTAATTTTTAACAATTCTAATAATTTCAGCACTCATTCAACGGAGCATTGTATTTTCTAACACTCACTTTATTCAGTACATGTTTTAATTTTGTTACAAAAAAAATTATTTTCCTTTTTCGAATACTGTTATTAGAGTATAACTCAAAATATTCTTTTTTTTTTCTTGAGTGTGTGGTTACAGTGTTTTGTGTTTGTAATTAAAACTTTTGATAAAAATTTTATTTCCCACCGCTATAATGAAAAGAAATTATCGAACAAAGATGAGTTGAATTCTATTTCAAAATATATTTCTACCATTTTTGAATTACTTATTCATGCTAACTTATGGGAAAACAGTTCCCTAAAATGAGAGCATGTAAAAAAATTATATACCCTTATTTTAAATATAGAACTTTTAAAATATATGTACAAACTTTCATAGTTCCAGCGTATTATTTTAATTTTCTTTCATAGAATGCGCCATTTTATTTCATTGACCTTTAAAACTTTTTTATTCTTTTTATCTTTTTCACGACACCATGCATTTACAATTCCAAGTTTTTTTTATAAAAAATATAAGATATCGAATTTATTCTAAGCATGCAATAAGGTTTTTGATAAATAGTTCTTTTTTAAAAACAACCTTCAAAATTAGATGTAACAATGCTTTTTACTGTTTTTCGTAGCAACTGATAGAAAAAAAAATAATTGCAAAAATGTAAATGATAGTATTAGAACCAAATCCATACATAGAATTGTGAAAAATGATTCTAAGAAATTAAGAAAAAGATAACTTAAAAATATTAAAATTCACTGTGGTGAAAATTTTAAAACATTATAATATCTTGAAAATAGTAAAAATTTTAATTAATTATTTATTTAAAGATGAAGTTTTTTCTTTCTTTCTGGAATGCGTATTTTATGTGTATCCATATATAGTGAAAAAATTATTTTCTTATAATTTTACAAAATTGCTCAACTCAGGTTTGTAAAAAGGCACCAATAGTCAATGCAATAATTAAAGCTCATAAATTTGCGCAATGTAATTGAACATAATATGTTTATATGAAATCATTAAAATTGTCATTCTATAATTCTAATATCAGTTAATAATTTCAGTAAGTTTCTGTAATGTTAAAACAAATTATGGATACTTACTTATGTGTAAATTGTCCGCAAATTGCATTATAGATTACAAATAAATTTTTAAGTAGTTTTACAGTCTTAATTGATAATAGAAATAATAAGCTGAACAACTTTTAAGTATGGTTTTTATCTGTGCTGGTAATATCTGTTTTCTTTTGCATTATGCAAATATGAAATTATCCTACTTTATGCAATCAAAGTAAAAGAAATTGCTTTATGTTAAAACTATCTCTTAAACTCATAAAATTTTTCAAGATAACATTTTTATACAACATGCATTTCTTCTAAAACTACTAACTCGAACAATAATATAAAAAGATTAATATAAATCAGAAGATAAAAAATTATTTCCATATAATGAGATGTGTACGATATAAAATAATCCATTAATTATTTATTCTTACAGTAAAAAAAAATCTTATTTTAGGTATAATATTTAGCACAAAAAAATAGAAATAATACAAACTGTTTGCTTAAAAAAAATTAAATTTTTTTATTTAAATTTAATATGAAAAATTGAGCATATCAATTCACACATTTTGTACTGTTAATAATATTTTCATAGATTATGCCAAATTTTTATACTCGTAAAAAATTTGCTCAAAATAATATGAAAATGTCAAATTGAGAAAAATAAATCATTTTATTTCAAGTAAAGTGAAGTTATTAGTCTGTGATATATTAAAAACAATGAACGAAATTATTTCTGTTACAAAATACTTCAAGTTAAAGTAAAATATTGCAATTCAAAATCACAAAAAGGGAGAAAAAAAGGGATTATTCGAGAAGCGTGTACAAAGGCGGTCTATCACTAAAACCTCCGAATACAAAGAGGGGTGGTAAAGTGATTGGCATTTACGAGCTCTACAGCGTTTCGAAAGCTGTTACGAGGGGAAGGAACTCCTTGGTTGATTTCACGACCAACCCCGTCCTTTAAGATACTGTTCCTTTTGGTCGCGAACGCGACCTCCCGGCCTCTAAAGGTTAACTTCGTTCTCCTTAGATTATAAAACAGGTAAACAGAGCTTGCTGGCGTATATTTAATCTGTTTCAGAGGGATGCTATTAAATTAGAGATGCTATTATGCCACCATCGGAGACAATATGAGCAGCTGCCAGAGAATCATAGGGGTCATAGGGATAGCTGGAGAGGGGAACAATCATAGGGATGATGGAAACGGGGTGGAAAGCTCGGTGAATAGTTCACCACTTAGGCCGTTCTGACTATATTTTGAGGAGACTTTGGAACCAGTGAACCAGAGAGACGTATGTCTGCCAGAGAAAGGCAAAGGACTTCCTCGACCAACCAATCATCGAGAAGACCGTCACATCATACGACACGCATGCATAGTGTCAACTGTCTCGTTGTCCACCATCCATAAATAGGCAGCACTTTCATTACGGTCCTCTGTGTTAGTCTGTACCATCGCAAGGTGCTTTGCTGAAGGACATTTGTTATCACCTTCTGACATTACGTGTACTGACACCCACTCATCGAAGCCTCCATTTGGTGGGCTCGAAGGGATTGCACTGAAATCGAATGGAATCATGTAGTCTTAAGGATGAATCCAGATTGAATCTCAGCAGTGATGACAATCGTGTTCGTGTGCGAAGACCCGTGTTGTACGTCTCAATCCTGCCTTCGATGTACAGAAGCCCACCATCCCACAACTGGTGTGATATATGGGTGCCATATACGACACACGGCACCATGACAGTCCAGAGGTACGTTCGAGACATTCTTTAACCACATGTGTTGCCATTCATAGCAGGTCTCCTGGAATCCATTTTTCAACAAGTCAATACTCTCCCAAACACTGCATAGGTTTCACATGAGTACCTCCACTACATTTCCACCCTTTTTGGTCTTCTTGATACACACATTTATCATCGATCAAGCACATCTAGGGTCATTTAGGACGGCAAGTTAAACAGCTTAAAAGTTTGCTCGATTGAAGGCATGTTAACATCGACTGGGGAACGAGATGTCCAGGACAATATACGGGACTTGTAAGCCTCAATGCTCTACCTTATGCTCTACCACAATGCTCTACCTTATGCTCTA
>BMAW01064684.1:284580-318929 GCA_019974015.1 Nephila pilipes | reverse complement strand
TACATCAATGCTAATCAAGCTAAATTATACCTTTGCATGGAATTAATGGAAGAGTAGACATTTCCAAAAATGTTGAAGCATGAAAATCTCTGTTAGAGAAGGAATTAGCTGAATAAAGATATATAGAAAAGAAGAACATTTCGTGCAAAGTTATCACATAAATCAGCTAGTAAATAACAAATGTGAATCTTTACACATCCTGGCTTTCGAGGTTAGAAATTATGCGGTCCTTTCTCTGCTATGCTCTTCGGAATAAAACGAGTATATCAAGATACAAAGGTAATTGATTTTCGCTAAGATTCTTTTCAACTCCTAAGTCATTTTTCAAACTTAACATGCTTTTAATAGTAATGACCATTAGAAGCAGCCAAAGCAAAGTACCATATTACTTCACAACAGATTGGATGATGTTGAATGGAAGGAAGTTCAGAGTACTTCACTGAGATCAGTTAGGTAGGAGGTGATCCGACAGTTGATTGTTCTCTCCGTCTCAGCACCAGAGACGTTCTTCCAGCATCGTATTGAAAATAGAACCAAGGTTGAATGATATCGGAATGCTTTAGTTCGTTTTAATGAATGATTGATTTGAAAGAATATAAACATTTGATCTGGTAAATATGTAACAGTTTTAGTTTTACATTGTATATTGTATGCTTCGTGCAAATTCAGCAGACAGGTCATAAAAAAATATCGCTTTAAAAATTTTTGAAAGATTTTCACCAAGTGTATTTCTTTATTAAAATGCTCATTCAAAGATATAGCATTACAATTCAAAACGATCTACTTATACTATTTTAATGATTGTGGATCAGTACTTTATTCTAAGAATATCTTTAAAACGTAGAGAAAACTTGCTTTATATTAGAATTTATTCGGAACTTTTTTAGTAATCGCAAAAAAAGTTTTTTTATTATAATTCTTATACTGAATAAACTTAACGCGACACATAAATTTTTTAGCCATTTTTCTTGAGCAAGATAATTAATATTATATAATCCAAACTTTCTCATATGTCCTCATGATATTGATTCTAGTATTAACATAAATATGTATTTCTTGTAATATAAAATTGTCGATTTTAGTTCATATCATATCTCAATGAAGATTGTATGAGTTAAATCTTATTCATAATATTGCAAACATCAATAACAGGATTTTTACATCGACAGTGTATAGAATAAGTGAGTCGAGTTTTGCCTCCTAACCTTTTTCAATTACGAAATATTTAATCTCATACATGTTATATATTTAAATACATAAAACGGAAAAGAGATGAAAATAAACAAATCGAACTAGTCCAAAATCAAACACTATTTCTTTTCTTTTTCATATTTGTAATATTTTTTTCATATCAAATAAAAGAGAGTTAAACCCTATAAAATAATTTCAGTAATTTCAGATACTTCTATCTTCATGTACACACACACACACATCATATATATATATATATATATCTTATTATTATTCTGTCTTCTCACTGACGATCCATTTGGAATCGTACGATTTCAAATGTTAGAATAAAAAGATAAAGATTGATGTAAATCAAGGGATCATAAGAGAGATTAATGCCCTCAGTTGAATCTCTAAACCTATATCCCTCAACACCTTAATAGAAAAATAGACTGTTCAAAGAAATAAATAGTTGATCAAAATGCAAGATATTGTTCTTCTGTAAATGATTTAAACATTTCAATAGAATAACTGTATCACTTTTCCTGCCATATTATTTACTCCAGTAGTTCGAAATAAAAAAAAAGTTGAGCGTGATCTCTTTCCAAAACAAATCAATAAAATTAAAAAATAGTTCATTGTATTGACCAAAAAATATTAAATACATTAAAGAAATTTCAAAAAATGAAGCGATAAATGATTCTATCATAATCTCAACACAGATATTCCAAAACAATATATAAAACACATTAAGAGTAAATTAGAATACAATTAATGACTAACACGCAATGATATCTTAACATGCACATAGCATGAAACATTTGTTTCATTACATTTCTCATATAAAATCAATCATTTTGTAACATTTATTTTATTAAAGTGTACTTTTTACACCTCATTTGTTTTAAAGTGAGTTTCAGCTCAACTCTTTATTCCTTTTTGAAACAACGAAGTTTAGTGTTAATTTTCCTTCGTAACTGTCTTCTTTGCATATTATTATATAGTGAAATTAAATATATATATAAATATATATATATATATATTAACTGAAGACAAATTTCTCTGAAAAAAGAAAAAAATATAGTGAAAAAGAGATTAAAATTTAAATGAAAACCAGACAGATTAAAAAAATGCTGAATTGAAACATTTAAGCTAAAAAAAAGGTTCTTGATGAAACTTAGAAAACGCTGTAAAAAATAATTGACATTGAACAGGTATAAAACTGTAAGTTGGTAGTTATTCTAAATTATAGACTAAGTCTCCTATCACAAAATATACTTTTTAAAATTAATTGTAAAACTCAAAAATATATGAAAGAACTAAAAGCTTGAGAAAAAACATATAAAAAAAAGCAAACATTACCGCCGAGAGATGCCGCAAATAAATCTTAAGAATTAAAGGCTAAAACTTTAAACAGAAAGTATTAAAAGTTAAAAAAGATAACAAAAACAAAAAACAAAAAATCAAAATTTTCACACATACATACACATCGTATAAAAAACGTGTAAGCATTGCAGAGACAAACGAAAATATATGAAATTACTGGAAAAATAGTTAAATAACAGATTACCATTTAGCACATTAAATGTATATTTAAATAAGAAAACTTATAATAGATAATATTAATATACTATAAATATATATATATCAGTAAAAGAATAGTAACAATGTATCCGCAAGCATTTAGACCATTCTTAAACTAATTCTGAAAAAAAGATCACAGCAGATTTATTTTAAAAGTTAATTAATTATTTTACTAAGTTAGTTAATCTCATACGATAGGTATTACAGTAGTTTAAGATTTTTTATCTTCGTATAGCAAAAAGGTACTGTTCCAAGGTGTACTGATTATGAAAGGTGTCGATTTGTTTTACATTTAGGTCATCTTATACTGTATGAAGTATGTGTTTATAAATTTTTCTATTTGATTTTCTAAGAGAGATAAAAAATGCTAAGTATCTTAAATAAGCAAAGTAATAGAAATTCTAAAAAGAACATGGAACATTAGACCGAAATAATGTTCTATGTTTGTAAGAAAAAGGCATAAGAGAGGATAAAAAAAATAGCCAAAAGATAAACATGACCTCTCCTTGTTCTGATAGAACCTTCTCCAACGATACCTTTAATAGGCATATTTTAAAATACTATTTTCTAAAAATTATTCAAAAATATTTAATTTTTTATGTTGTTAATAATATACCTGTCATGTAGACAAAGCTTTTTGAAAGTTACACAATTCTCATTTGAAGCAAATATACTACCTTTAATACATAAAGTTTCCTATAAGAAAGGTAGACATACTTTAAAAATATCCTGCAGGATTACTTTAGAAATTACATTCTACTTTATGATCAGGAAGTTGTTTGAAATCATAGGTTAATTGTATGACTATCTTATATTTAAATCTTTTTCCTAAACTTTTGAGCGGTAATGAACCGTAAGTGAGAATCTAGACACAAAAGAAGACGCTCAAATCTCTTCTTAGAACAGCTGTAAATATCATTGGAGTAGCGGTAACCGAATAAGGTTTTCGACTTGCATCATCATCTGACCACTCCTTACGCTAAATAAGGTTATCAGGGTACAAAAATAGGTTCTCTCTTAACGAGTTCATTTTGTCGATTGCTTCATACATATTGTTTGTTATACTTACATATTCTATACATTGAATAACACATTCTTTTGTGAGAGAAAAAAGAGTAAAGAATGGATCCATTCTATGTGGGATTCAATTATGTGACTAGAAAATATAAAAACATCATTTTTTATATTTGTTAAACAAATTATACAACTCTATTGTCAACGATTCAAATTATCGAGGATCTTTCAGGAATAATATAGGTAACTTATTCATAGGTAACTTATTCCATCTTAAAGAAAAGTCCACTCTGTTTAAATAAGTAATGTTTTACAGGAGAACCAGTTTTAGTTATGAATCAGATAAAGGATCATAACAGGAATAAAATAAATTGTTGTATGGTACTTAAGAATTAAATATTCATACGATAATGATCTGAATATAACACTTGTCAAGATGAGAGTCTTTAAAAAAATCTCCAAATGCACTATCCATAGAACTAATTGATCAAACCATCGGAACAGTTAATACGCCGTTACGGCCCTACAAACCTCCAGTTCCAGTACATGACATACATTGTCGCGCCTGCTTTGCTGCTTTTTAAAGTTTTCAAAGCACGGTAATAACCTCCTCAAGTGTTCATATATATATATTATTGCCACAGTTGAATATTATTACATAGTTGGCTGGTTCATAGTCTCGACATAACATATTGTTACATACGTCAAATATTACATGAGGCTATCCATAGAAGAACAGCGCTAGCAACATTGATTGACAGGCATACACATCCATAGGGTTATTATGATAAGCAGTTAACATATATTACATACATGCAACATACATAACATATACATACATATGCCAAAGTGCAAGAGAGTTATTATTATATTACATATTATTATTACATATACAAACATATACAAAAGTCCTGAAAGTGCAAGCAAAGGGTATGTGGACAGATTATATTAACATCGCTAGCGAAGCGCATGTAATATTACATAGCATGGTATTGTTAAGGCAAGTATAGGCAAGACATATTACAATATATATATATATATACATAAATTTACGCTATTATAGTAAAAATAAATAAACTTGAAAATCAAATATGAGTTCAAAACTTGTAAACAGTATTTATATTAATAAAATAAAACCTATTATAGTTACAAATATCGATTTCTCTAAATGAACAAGAAGAATAATAAAAAATAAAAGTATACCATTTAAGATTCAAATAATAATCAATATAAACAATGAACTATGACACAATATTCAAAATAAATCGACCCAAAAAACAAATGTAAACCATTAATTAAATATTACAATCAAATTAAATTACAATAGTACCTGAAAAACCCTTTAGTCATCTCTCAAGTGAAAATAAAGAAAGTCAAGAAAGAAAATTTATGTAAATTGTCTAGTTTAAGTTTCAATGGGAAAAGTGTGGTTAAACTAGTTTCAGGATCCATTCCATCTTTCTCAGCTTCAGTCATTACAACAAATTAAAGGAGGAGCAAATTTAAATAAAAACCAAACAAGTATACCACAGAATAAGTAATCTATACGTCTTTAATCTGCACAATCTTAAATGTGTTTTTTAAGCTAGGTCATAACTTTACCTTCATACCAATCCAGGTTGTAGCCTTCTTTGTAATAATAAGATATTATACTTTTAAACGTCAAAAAGATTATTTAATGAATTGACTGTACAAAATAAAAGTAATTACTAAAAATAATTAAATCAAACCAAATAAAATTTTATTTATGTTTCTGTCCAAGTAATCCAATTTAAATAATAATTTTTCATATTAAATAATAAATCTATCAAAATTAGGTGAAACTAAAAACAATTAAAATCTATAAAGAAACATTCTAATATTGTGTGTTTCTATCTCCGCATTTGAGTTAAAATCTAGAAAATAAATTTTTTAAACAAAACCTAAACTTCATAAAATTATAAAATAAATCTATCATAAACAGCAAAATCTAGTAAAAAAATGTGATTTCAAAAGAAATTAAATATATTATAACTATGTATTATATACATGGGCAAACAAAATATACATATATATATAAGGTCCATGTATAGATATATATAAGAAGATAAGGCAGCATATATATATATATATAATGTACAGTATAAGACAGCACATAGATATGGAAAGAATTAAGTGAATAATTTAAATGACATCTATTATTTTCAGTTTGTTTGTCTCATTTATGTAAAATATTTCATTGATTAAAATTTATAGGAAAATTAGTTTTACACTTGGTAATAGATTCTTATGTTTTGCTCTGTTTTTAGTTTAATGTAAAATTTATTTAAGTAGTTATTTTTACTAATAATGTAATTAATAATAATTTTTTCTAAAATGAAAATAGATAAACAGTACCCAGAAAAGTATCTTATTTTATTTGAAATTTAAATTCTCTTTCCTCGTCAGTTTTAAAAAAAAAAATTCTATAACACCTTATTTTCAAAAGACCAAATATTCTGTTCTGTTTTTCTGAATTAGTCTCTTATATGCATGTGATAAATTAGGTTTGTCTTCAAAAGGCTTATTGTAATTCAAAACAAGTAAATCATCAATATGTCTACACATAATAAATTATCTTTATAAATATAATTGTGCTCACGCACAAATATTTAACTAGATATTCGCCAAACAATTACTTAAAGATTCTCTTTGTGGAGTATATTTTTTCCTTTATAATTTAAGAACATTCTCTAAGTACAACGTTTACGAAAGTTTTATTAAATTTATCATCTACAATGAATTCATTAATAATGTAACCTTTATTAATAATTAACATTGCCTTTATTGTATCTTTTATATCTCTTGAATTAAAGTAGTCATCAAAATATGAATAGCAAACAAATCTCTGTCTTTTATTTTCTTAACAATATCTAAAAGATTTTAATGATAGCATTATATATATATGTGTGTGTGTATGTGTGTGTGTCTGTGACTGTGTGTGTGTGTATATATATGTGTGTGTCTGTGACTGTTTGTGTGTGTGAGAGAGAGAGAGAGAGAGAGAGGGAGAGAGAGAATGTGTGTATTCTAAGTGTATTTGCTTCTTAAAGAATCGAACATTTTTTTTTAAATCCAATAAATTTTTTTACCGATTTATATTTTTCAATTCGGTTATTTAAATGTAATTAAACACTAAGCAGATAATATAAATTGTTGTCATTTAGGTAATTTGGAAGTTTTGCGTGATTCTGAAATTTAAATGACAAAGCAATGAAGAAAATTATATTAATTTTCTTCATAAAATCATTTATTTTAAGTAATCACGAAGAACACAGTTTATTAAATAACTTATAAATTTTCGTGATAATAATGCATTTTGACTCTTTGTTTTTTTTAAATTAATATATTTGAATTCTTTTATATGTAAAAAATATTAGAAATTAACAAGAATGTACAATGATGAATATGTGCTAATTGTAATGACATATGGTCAATTGTAACCATATGTCATTACAATTAGCACATATTCTTCATTGTAAAATTAGCACATATTGTTCGTTGTACAATTAGCACATATTGTTCGTTGTACAATTAGCACATATTGTTCGTTGAACAATTATCACATATTCATAATCCAGAGTGTAGTTAGAAATATTGAATATCGTTCTCACAATTAAAATGTTGCATTGGGTCTCACATTTTGCGTGCCATGCAGTCTTTTACAAAGCTATTTTGAAAATATTAAGATATGACTTATGTAATATATATATAGTGTGAGATCGGAAGAGCGTAGTGTAGTGAAAAAGTGTAGAATATGTATATATATATATATATATATATTGATATATAATGTTTCGTTAGAGAATTGAGTTCACATTCTTGTACAGGAACACAGATTTTTGGTAACGGAACTCGTAACTTTGTGCAAAGTAAAGTAAATGAAGAGGTTGACAACTATACATACAAAACGGCGCTTCTTTCAACTAACTTCTGCCTAACAAAGTGGGAGGACCTTAAGGTTTTGTTGAGTATTAATCAAAGCAACTTAGTGTTCGCCTCACCCCTACGCAGGACAATGATTCAGAAGCCTCCTCTACATGACACTAGGATTATCAATTGTAGGGAAATAGAAATAGAATCAGAGATTGTAAATTTGTTGAAGTTTCGGTATCGTGGAAGCACTTACAGTAAGATTCCTTGAGTTAATTACAAGTCTTTTGTTCTTAAAATAAAGCTTTTGTTAAGATTTAAGTCATAATTCTTTTCACTATATCTCCTCACCATAAAGAATATTATACTAGTGCAGCCAGGATATATTGAATTAAGAGTTTATACGGAATTCAGTGCATTTTGTGAAAATTTTGTAACTGTTCATTTACGAATTGCAAAAGCCTTCCTGTCGAAACTATGAAAACAGGATTTGTAATTCATCAATCGAGAAATAGACATTAAGAATGTTGAGAAAGGACAAAAGTTACATTGAAGGACGCAATTTTGAAATTTGAAGAGTAAAAAGAAAAATTCACTAGAGAATTTTTCAATGAGGAAATGGAACGTAGAAGAAAACTGGAAGAAAAGAAACGAAATAATGAATGAGATGAAAAGAAACACTTACAAAGAATAGCATTTGAAATTCAGAAATTACGTTTAGAGAAATGAAATAAATAAAGTTGGTGAGATGACCAATTCATAACTCGTTGTTAAATCAGAAGTATTACTTCAAAACTTTCTTCCAAAATTCGTTCCGAAGAATAAAGATATTTAATTATATCTAGTGTTATTTGAGAAAAAAGCTGAAAGAGTGGATATCAGGGAGGAAAGCTGGACCTCTCCATTGAATGAACTTTTGCTATACGATTGCCATGAAGAAGATCATATCCAATAAAGAAGAATAAATAATAAAATATTACCATAAGGTAAAAGAGATTATTCTACTGTGGTATAAATCTCAACCCCAACCGCAGAGAAATTTAAATAATTATTTATGAAATATCAGAAAAATTTGGACGTCACTTAATGTGACTTCACTTATGAGCAGACACACTGTTTTCACTAACGGATTCATGGCTTACAAATTAACATTTTTGAAAAATTACGTGACTTGATAAAAACTGACGAAATCTCAAACATTTTCTCCCATCTCAAAAAAGCGGATCAAATCATTTCTTAACTAGGAGATTATGAAAATATGAGAAGTAGTGTCGATATAAGAAAGAAAATTTCCAAAGGAAGAATATTCAGAATTTAATAAACGACCTTCATAACTTACGAGGACGGGAATATTTTCAGTCTTATCTTAGAGAAACTTTCAGAACTTCGAAGAAGGGGGAAAAAACCAACGAAAGAATGTTATATTTGCGGATTGAAATATCTGTCAAAGAAATGTCCCAAAAGGTATAACCAAACAACGGGCGTAAATCATAATATCGAGAAACAAAACGATCAAGTATGGAATTCGAGCTTAGTTTCTATTAGAGAGCAGACGCAAAAAATTTCTTAGCGAACTGGAACTCGTAACAAGTGGTCATCAATTTGCAGAAATTTTTGTTAATAGCATTTGGCAACATCTTTAATTAACTCTAGATCAATGATAACAGTAATGAACTCATATCTCATTCCGGATGAAAAGAAGTCAGAGGAAATATAATTTCAAAAATTGTATTCAGAGGGGGAAAAAAGAGGCTTTCGTTTCCGATGTTCAATTATGGATAAAAAAAAACGAATTACATAGGATTTTCAACAAATATTAAAATAAGAGCAGCGATTGCGAATAAATGGTGAAAATTCAAATTTGTTAAATGAATTGGAAATTTAAGGAATGAAACATGTTCCTTAATAGAAGAGAAAAAAAAGAGATGTTGATTAAAGTACAAGTGGACGAAGAAATAGCAAGACTGTTGGAGATGGAACGTCAAAAAAAACCCAATGCTTCGAAGAGAATTTGAATAAGAAGAAATGCTTCAGAAAGACAGGGAAAGTAATAAAAGGGGCATACAATGGAAAGAGAGCAAAAACATTTAAGACATTAGCATGGGAAAGGGGACGCAAAAGTCAAGGAGAAATAATAACGCAAAAAGAAAAGAAAAAAAATTAGAAGGAAAGCCACCCAAAGACACTCCAATACAAAATACAACTTAAAACCTAACACTTAAGAGAAATAGCCTGTTGAAGAAGAAAAAATAGATTTAGAAAAAGGAAAGACAAATTTGAAACTACAAATTCTACTACAGCGAAAGAATAATGGTAAGAGCTGAAAACGATGCCAGACCCTTTTCAGACAGAGAGAGATGATCATTAAGAAATTCAAAGATCAGCAGACCTCGTTATCGAACAGAAGGAAAGATGAAAGCTCACCTGCATGGCTGCATGCTGAAGTGTCAGAATTTTACGACACCCACGATTTTGAGACAAAAGAGATAGCTATTCTCCCAATACAAATCAAAATCCTTGCACATTGTGAAACTGCGAAACACCCTAAGTTGCGGAATATTAGAATGCTAAAGAAAAGGGACGGAATTTCATTATCTCAACTACATGTGCACAAAGAGATGAAAGTAAAAGAAAGTGACCACCGTCTTTTAAAAGACTGATGGAAGCGAGTGATTATCTGTGAATGAACTTAAATGTTAATGGACAAGGTAGAAAATCGTAAAAAGACATGTGTGTGTACTATAATCTTGTGCTTTACAAGCTTGTGGTGTTTGTACAGCTTATGTTTGCAACCCCGAAAAAGTGAAGCATGAAACCGGCATAAGTAATATTTCCCATTCTTAAAAATTTTTTATTATCTAATAACTAATTTAGGAGCTTTAACAATTTCTGCTTGAATTTTTACAAATATTTTTGATATTTGTGATTCATTATGAAACTTTCAACGTATATAAATCTAAATATATTGAATATAAGGATCTACTATTTTTCATTGATTATTTTAAGGATTATTGATCGATTATATTAAGAATTATTCATTGATTATTTCTCATAGAACATTTAATAATGACGCCTCTTTTTGAGGATTTATCAAAAGAAAACATGGGCTAACATCTCGGGATTCTTTCTGATTTTATATTTAAATACCCAGTTTCTTCCCAATAAAATCAAAAGCAACGATGTTAATAAAACATTAAAAGCGGAGTGAATAGGTATAATCAAGACACATAAAAGTGACAGAAAATTAAATGGGAATTATAAGGATGTTATGGTAATATGAAGGATGTTAATGTGATGTTCGTCGAGCTCTTTAAGCTTGTATAGTTGATTTGGTAAGATTAAATCTCAATGCTATTGATGCAAATTAAATACTTTAAGGAGGTCATTGCATATGTAAGCATATTTTGATAGATTACAGAAGATATTAATACTTGTAGATTCAGACATAAACTATATGAGAGCATCTCCCTTAATTATATTTTACTAAATCAGTAAAATTATATTTTGAAAGATAGTTGATTGTTTTATTGGTAATTATTTTGTTTGTGTGCTTGAACTTAAGTTGAAATTAAGATTTTATATTTAGAGTTAAATTTAAGATGACAAACAAGATCGATAATAGGATGTCGTCACAAAAGAATAAGTTTTTCTTAAACAGGTCAGTATGTTTTAATAAGTCATTAAAAACTTTTTAATTGTGTTGCTTTGAATTATTTTTGTACTTTTACGTGATTCATTTAGAAATCCCGAATTGCGTATTAAGATGTATTTTGATGTGTGTAATAATTAATGTTTTGAAGTGTTTAAAAATTTAAATTTTGAAGTACAATATCATCGAGAGATATTTTGAAGCGTGTCATAGTATTCATCTTTAGATATTGTTCTTTCATGATGCGGGCGAAAAGTTTGTTTAGTTTGAATATTTTGTGTATTGATCTTAAGGTTTTCAGTTGCTGATTTATACTTGTAATCAAATGTAACATCAGAGTTTGTAGGGAAAATGTGGTGGATGCTTCAATTCAGAAAGGATTCAGAAGCCTTCGCTACTTAGCTCTAAGAGTACCACCATTAGGGAGAGAGAAATAGACTCAGTTTGTGAGTTATAGGTTCTGTAGCTTTGGGGCAATAACAGTAGGCCTCCCAGAGAGCACTATGAGTCTTTTGGTATTAAAATAAAGCTTTTGTTATGTTTTAAATTTAATTTATTTCCCTATATTGCCGAATCGTAAGGAATAACCCGCAGACACAGTCTGCTAGGATATAATGAATTTTGAGTTCGGTCAGAATTCAGTGCATTTTGTGAAATTCCTGCTACTGTTTATTTGCAAATCGCAAAAGGCTTCCAAGCGAAAGGAAGAAAACAGGATTTGCAATTCATCGTTGATGAAATAAAATAATAAGTAATTTATCTCTCGAGAATAAACCATTAGGAATATCATGCTGATTATTCCACTTCATGGTCTTTAACATATCAAAGGTTTTGAATTCATGACTTGTGTCCAATATCACAGGATCTGATTTCACACCCATTTTCGTTTCACTACCGTGGTACTAACACAAAAGCAAAATGAATCAAAGCAAAAATAAGTTTATCGGGAAAACACTGCAAGGAATATTGGTTTATATTATTTAGTACATACAATTAATCTATAAATTTAAAAGCTTCGTAAATAACATATTATAAATCAATAATATTTAATAAATAGGAAAGTATGAAATGGTTTGAAAAGGGAACTAAAAATTTTTTATGTAAGAATCGAGGTCCCAAAACGAAAATCATCTTTAAGCATATGAGCACATCTTTACTTTAACATCGAAATTCTTTCTGTAGAGAAGGATAAAAATCCTTTTTAAGATACAATATTTTTTTAAGAAAAAGTGATTTAGGAAAAAATGCGCTTAAAAAAAGTTTTTAAATTGTAAATAATTGCACGATTTACAGAAAATAATAAAACACTCTTTGCTTAAGGTTTGACAAACTATCTTTAAAAGAATATTTGTTTGCCTGGTTTCGAAGCCCCATTCATTAAATGCAATACACTTTTTAGCCATAAATATTAAAGATTCCATTATCAAGTTCCATTATTTGAGAATTTCTTGGGGAAAATAGAATACAGTCTATTTTTTGGTACCCTTATACACGAAAAGAAAAATAAACACACAAGCAAACAAAAATGCATTAAATGCCTCAAAAGCTTAAGAAATACTTAAGTTCTTAAACTTCACGAAAGCTATACATATTTAAAAAAGCCTTTATAAATTTTTAAAATTGAATAAATAATTTTATATAAAGACAGAAGATAGCCTTCATCATTTATTGCTCTTTGGGATGCACTTAGTTTCATTCAATTAAGTAAAATAGTCTAGATTTGAGGAGGAAACTGGAAATTCCAAGGGATTAACAATACGTTACGGCTCTCAGACTGCAGCCTAAGCTAAAACCTCTAAATTTATCATAAAACAAGAGTGTAGAGAAATGCATTATTCTCCCAAAAATTGTTTATTCATTGTAGTGGGAAAAGTTGGAACTATGCAATCTTTCTTAACTCACAGGATGCTATTCTTCTGAGACAGCACCAATGTGCCGTAAGATTTCCCACTGATATCTTCGATGTCAACTTTCCAGAAAGAATGATTTTTGAGCATTATTCACTGTGCATGCCATGTTATTTTCAAAGGTCTGAATAACTTTTCTTTTGGTCCCTGTTGCAATTAAACATTTTTTTCGTATATTGTCCCAAAACCTCTTTTATTCCTATCTTCAGGACAGTTTCTATCTTCAGGAAAGCTTAAGGCATTGAAGCAGCGTTTATATTTTACTGCAAGATAAAATTACTTTGATTAGATGAAAATTTCGTGTCTCCATAATACATCTCCGTTTCTATAACTAAATAAATTATTATTCTATATCCCATAAACTCCAATTTGTATTTTAACTTAATTCTCATTAGCTATGTATTAATAATAACTAAGGATGTTGAGAACTTCATTTCCATAAGATTAAATTACTAATTTTAAAGCAGAACTATCAAAGTAATAATAACCATTTTCTCTTTATACACATATCCAAAATATTGAAATTAAAAACCATTTGATTTTGCTTTATTTTCATTTTGGCATGAATGGTAATGAACAATATTTTCTTAACGTTTTTTTTTAAACTTTTAATAATAAGTTACACCAAAAGACTTTCATTTTAGAATAACATTGGAAATAAATCAAGTAGATTTAGTAACAAACATGATTATTTGAAACTGAATTTCTATACATAAGAACTGTTTTGTAAAAAATTAAATTACTATGCGTCTAAGATAAAAAAAAATTGTTTATAATTCATGAGGATATACATAGTTTGTAACTTAAAAAGGAATATTAATAATATGAAGACACAAATAAAAAAGAAATTATAAAACTTTCCTCTTTTGTATTTTTTTATCCTCCCTTCCTACACATAAAAATTTTGAAAATAGCTTGAATACTACAAGAAATAGGCGAAATAATATGGCATAATACATGATTTACAAGCATTTTTTCTTCGGAATAATAGATTATAATTGTATGTTTTCCTTAATATGTAATCTAAACAAGAATTATAAGTTTCCTGTTTCCCTAGCAAAAAATAAACTATTAAAAGAACACTCTATTTCGACGTTCAGTTAAATCATTCCTAAGTTAAGGAATTTAAAAGCATGGTAAAATTATTGAGCCTTCATCGATAATCTCACCTCAGGGAAACGTCAAAACTACTGAACAAAACAAGTAATTTCCAGGGAATCAGTGGTTAAGCTACCACGTTTATGCGGTAGCTTAACACTCAAGCACGTGCAGTTGTCCTCTTGAGAATATGATTTCCATTAAAATGCATCATTTTCGTGAAGTGAAATGAATTGAAGTGTTTTACAAGAGGCCCTGTTGTCTTTACCTTCGGATGGAGGCTCTTAAATAACGGATTTTGTCTAGAGAAAATGAGTGATTGTGCATTTCTTCCAGAAACCAGTACTTTGCATGAACCTAGTATGCTTCTAAAATGTTTCTCAGTCGTTTTAATAAAACTTCATAGCTGTTTAAAGTTATATTTTCAAGAGAATCACTATTTTTGAAGTTGTAAATCTGTAGTAGTGGCAAAAAAGCAAGTAAAGTGATAGGAATATTATATATGTTATCGACTCCCATGTATTTTATGGTTAAAAATGTATCTTCGAATATTTCAAAACAACCACGTATCAATTTAGTTTGTAATAATGAAATAATAATTTAAAAAAAAAACTATTTGTTAAAATGTAATAAAAATCTTCATTTGTGAAACTAAATCGAATAGGTTTCTAGCGATTAAAATGTTTTCAAATACAATCGAATCTAAACTTTCTTAGTATATACGTAAGGATTAATTCCATGAAAAAAAAATCGTTAAATCCCAAATTAATTTGGCGCAAATATGAGAGAACGAAGAGTATTCAAAGTTTCTACTAGCAAATATTTCATAACAAGAATGCAAAATGAACATTAATTTGATGTTGCAAATCTTATACGTAACTGTCAAAAACATTTTATGTATTTTTAAGTCTTTAAAGAAACCTGAAACGATTTTAAGAAACAACAATATATAAAATAAATTGGAAATAATAAAATAATAATTTAAAATTTTTGTAAAAAATAATAAAAGGATTAGCCCATAAAACTAAATTTCTTTGGTTTCCAGCAATTAAAATATATTTAAAATAAACCTGAAGCTTACCTTTTTCAATGCATAAGTGTTACTTTTAAGAATAAAAACCCTGGGTTCTCCAAGTAATGTATAATTAAAAATTACTAAACAATGTTTTATAAAAGTTTATATTCACAACTAAAAGCGAGAGAACTAAAAGCAAAGAGTGTTTTTAACTAGAATGAAAGCAAAGAGTGTTTTTAACTAGAATGACGTTCAAACTTTCATAATAAGATTGAACGTCAGTAGTTTTGTGTTCGGTATGATTTGCTCTTCAGATTTGACAAAATTTTAAAAGTTGTAAAAATACTTTTCTTTTATGTTTATTTTCTATTTCTGTTATATTCTTCTTCTAAAAAGTATAGTAATATATGAAGTTTAGGTAAAGCTATCAAAACATTGTATATACCTCAACAAGTATTGATTTCTTGTTTAAATCTATTTTTTTTTGCACTGCAGTACCCAATGGAAACGAATCACCCATTAGGAGGTAAAACAGAGCAACATATTATACAAACTATTTTTTTAAAAAAATTTTATTTTCATTATTTTTGTGTGTATTTGTAACATTTGAAAATATATTCAATAGTAAACAATTAAGACACATTCAAATTTGTTTGCGGGTAGTATCATTCACGTTCTCTCATGACATATTAAATTAATGTTTCTTTCTATTAACAGGAAAATAAAAACTAGTGTTTGGACCTGTTTTGTGTTCAATATCTGTTTGGACCTGTTTTGTGTTCAATATCTGTTTGGACCTATTTTGTGTATAATATCTATTGTTTGTATTTTTGTGTGTATTCAATGTCTTTATTTCATTAGTACTTTTGTGGTATCTTTGGTTTATATGTATGTATTTGGTATATATGTATATGGTGCTATTCCCACGCCATCAACCCAGAACTTATCTGTTGTGTATTGGCAACATCCTTCTTTGGAACGAAGAACTGGGTTTGGCCGGAGACGCCATTAGTGGTTTAGTGTGTTAGTGTACGAGCTCGCAAGTATAGCTGCTGACAGTCGTTAAAATAAATTTATAGTTTATTAAAAAGTTTGTCATCTTTTTACTTACGACTAACCAGTCTTGCATTATTTCTGATTCTCAACAAGGAAGAAAAGATTGTTTAATTACAAAGCTCTTTATGAATCAATTACTTTGAGTTACTTTATTAAATTACAAGAAAATGAATCAATAATTACAAAAATGTATTCATTAAACATCAACCTTCTTTCATGATCAGTACTGGAATTCCAGTGATTTACTGAATTGAAACTGAGTTTTTAAGATTTAAATAACAGTACATGTTTGAACCTTAGATCATATAGCAGCATAACGCTGGTGCTCTTTAAAAATTATCTTTTATTGCTAGAATCATATATATATCCAACGTATTTATATATTGTCGGCAGTTTATGTTTACCATAATTCCATAATGTATGACTTTTCTACGGCTATTACTTATGCTGTGTATAGTTCATCATTTCATTTTATCTTTAGAATTTAAATCTACTTAACAAAAACTAAAAAAAAAAAAATCAACGCATGAATGAATTATTTTTTAAATTAAAATCATAGTAAAGTGAATTAATTCTTAAAATATTAATAAATGTTTAATTGTTTTTATTGCAGGTATTATTAATAAACTGTTGTGTTTTTTAACAGCAAAAACAGGGTGTTTAGAAAAACATAGGCAATAATTTAAGGGGAGAAAGAAAACATCTAAACAAGCAGTTTTCACCTTACAATACATAAGCGGAGAGCAAGCAATGAACGGCTAGATGGCGCTGCAATGGAAAATTTGTAGATTAGATGCTTTCTATCACCCCTTAAATTTTTCCCCATTAGTTTCGAAACACTGCATTAATGAACCATAGCAATTTATATGTGTAAAAAATTAAACACTTATTTCAATTCAAATAAATGAATCAATTATATCTGATTGGGAAATTATTGTACAAATTATATGTTTGATATATAAAGCAATTTATAAATTATGTTTTACTTATGAAAATTGTACTATCACAATTATATGTATAGTTAATATATTTTAGTTGCAAAGAGTTTCATTTTGGTATAATGGAAACAATGCATTTAGAATAGAATTCGTCTACATAGTGTTAAAGAAAATGAAAGAAATATTTGTATATTACAAAATTTGTAAGTAATTTACAAAATAAAAGTATGGTCTTTAAAGAAACTAAATCTATTCTTATGTTATAAATCTATTATTATCTCTTCTTATGTACAGCTGTTTAAAAATATCTCTTATTATTTTCAATGTTTTAAATTTCTTTTCCGATTATATCAGCTGATTAGCGTTATGTTCTGAAAATTATAACAAAACAATACTTAAGCAGCAAATGCCTAAAAGAATACTTATGCATCAGTGTTTGAAAGCAAATCGAGAGATTGTTGCAAAGCGCTTAAATTTTACGAATAATTTGACAAGCATCTCCAAATAATTTTTACTTTCTTACTATTCAATATATGGGTTAAAATACCATTCACTTCCAGAATCATTTTTCCTTCATCACCTTTGTTCATAAGTAAATTACTAAGGGAAGTGTCAGATTATATTAAGTATCTAACGCTTTAAAATGAAAAAGGCATATAATGAAGACATCTCTAAGTATACAACGAAAAAGATCGAAAATAAAAGAATAAAAAAAACAATAAACGACATAACCCTATGTTTGAAACGAATCATTTTGCTTCACCTCTTTATACAGCATTAATTCATGCGTAAATACTAAAACATATTGCACACTAAGCAAAATTCGCAATAAAGTGTTAAAGAGTTCTACCTCAATCACCTCATTCCTTCCTGTGTACACAGATGAATAAGAAATTTAGTGAAAAAAATGTCGATACTTTGATAATTCGAAAAGAAACACTTTGGATACTGCTTGTAAATATTTATTGATTTATTATTTAGTTTTCCATTATCACAGAGAAAGATCAACTAAATTTGTGCTAAGAATATTATATGTGAGGGAATGTGTAAGAAAAAAATTGAATGTACAAAATTTTCATGAATGTGTAACAAATACAATATAAATGTGTAACAAGCTCATAAATGAAATTTATTGTTTTAATGCATTAAAGTTGATTATCAGAATAACACTGATCTTAATTTTCATTAGTTTTGTGCTTTAATAAACTACAAGAAAAGTTGAATATTACATATCATCATAATTTGAGAGTAAATATTTTATTGTTAGTTACTACCAAACAATAAAATTATGATCAGAGACGTGGACTTAAATTACCGAGCATCATAGAAAATAGAGAAATAAACGATTTATGCACCTCTCTCCAAACATCCAACCCACTCACCAAGACAAGAGCTTGGATGTTTTTAATTTGGATCAGCCTCACAACAAGACAGATCTTTAGTAGAATTAGGACTCAAACTCGCGACTTGACGGAGACAAAGCTTTCCATGACCACTCGGCTACTGCAGTTTCAGCGACGTATAGAATTATTCAGTTTGCTCATGCAATGGAAATAAAATGAAATTAAAATATTGTTACATTTTTAAAAAAAATCATTTTATACATATATTGTAATATTTAGCATTTATTTTGTTTTAGCATACACGGAAGAAATACAAACACGGAATCAATAGGGATAGCGTAAGCACGCAGTGCGTGTGCAAGCGAAATCGATGGAAATAATCTCTGTGCCTACTTGTACTTCCCGGAAACATAATCTGGTTTCACATAATCTAAATTTTCGAAAAGTTTCCAAAAGGAAATCCAATCTCATCATCATAATCGAGTGGTATTACATAATTAAATAGTTACCGTATTGCTTGACTTCCTTTGGACGAATACCGAACAAAATGAAAGAGATTTGTGTCTCAAGACAAAAATGAATACAAGTTTCTACGGTATTGATTGTATTAGGTAATCATTACGAACACAACACAACGCATACTCTCTCTCTCTCTCTCTCTCTCTCTCTCTCTCTCTCACACACACACACACATATATATATATTAATGTAAAACAAGTTAAAAAGTAGTAAGTAATCTCAATAGTTAATATAATAAAACAATATGTATGAAATCTTTAATGTAGTATTTAAAAAATATACAAGTACACCGATCTATAAAAGTATACACGTATAATATCGTAAACAAAGAAAAATGAATAAAAGATCATATGTTAATTTAGTTTTGTAAGAAAAACATTTTATCCCATAAGAATTTCAAAAAGAATCTAAATTAAATGAAAGTTTAAATTGACATCTGCCAAAATTATCACAAAATATAGATAAATTTAAAATCTGCATCAACCAAAAATATGAAGAAAAGCAAAAGGGTGCATAATGTATTAATTTAGTAACAGGATTTAGATTGTTGGGCTTGCTTATCCAGAATTATTCCCAATACTATCGGCATCATAATAATATATTATTAAAAGAACTGTTTTAAATCAAATATATTTTTGAACTGAAATCATAAACAAATTAATTCTGCGTATAAGCATTTCAGAAAAATATTACTAATCAAACCGACAGTAATCTAAAATAACAAAACATAATACAACTAAGAGAAATAAAAATATTAATAAAAATACAAAATATATACCAACATAAAATAAACTTACATCGTCATTGAAAAAAAAAATCAAATATAATGGACCTTTCTAATATTATGAATTGAAAAAAAAAAAAAAAAGATCACCATCTACCAAAGACTATAAGAATTAAATAAAATCGGACAGTAAATACAAGTATTGAAAGGAATCAGAAATAAAGAAGAAAATTTTTTTTTTAAAATGCAAAATTTAAAAAAATACATCTAAAAACATTTTTAGAGATTTCAATTAAAAATTAAAGAAATTAAAGAAAATAATAAAAACTAAATAAAATTACTTAAAAAAACTTTTATAATTTACAGATTAATTTATTAAATAAATTTTAAATTTCTTTTTTTGAAAAATTAATAGGAAAATCAACCAAAGAATTTAAACTAAAAAAATTTACAATTTTTCCCCTTCAATTTCTTTTTCAACATTATTAGGATAATCAGCATTTGCACAAGTGATATAGAAAGTTTATAAATTATTTTTGAAAATTCAAAGGTATATCAATTAATTTCATATTTCTATGTATGTAGTTATATATGATATTTCTAATAAGTATTTAGGCTTAAATTATTATAAAAAAGGGACTTTATAAACAGTGAAACAGTAATAATCTCTCATGTCATTTAAAATACTATTTTTATTTAAAATAATATTTTTCCAATTTTATTATTCAATATATATATATATATATATATATATATATATATATATATATATATATGTAACATTATTCCTATCGACTTTTGTAATGCAACATAATATCAAATACAGTCGAGGCGTATGGAATTTTCACTTTTATTTAAAGCTGTGAGAGAGACCATTTTCATTAGGTAGTTGGTTACATCATTTAAGTAAGAAGAGCAGCACAGTTGTATGAAAAAGAGCAAGCGCAGTATAAAAGAGAGAACGTTTTTCGTTGCGTTTTTGCTTATATACTAGGGAAAATTCCCATCAAACGTCATAAGCACGTGGTAAGAATAAGGGGATTCCAGGGAAATATAGTAGATAGGGAATTAAAAAGGGATTGTTTTTGATAGATTTATAATTAGTTTAAGCAGAATTAATCCTTTTCAAGAGCGTGATGCAATAAATTATAGGATACTTTTGGAAGGGGATCAGGAAATAAGAATGAACTCTTTACTTTTGTATTAGGGAATGAGATAGAATAGAAAGTTAATTTATTATTTAGGGTAATTATTGAATTAAAAGTTAAATCATTACATATATATATATATAATGTACATATATAAAAATATACATAAAAAGCATGTACACACACACACACACACACACACACATATATATATATATATATATATATAAATAATGGTGAATATTTAAAAATATAATCGTATAAACAAAGAATTAGTTAGAATTTCTAGAAACTAGTCACAAAATTATCGAAAACAAATAAACAGTAATATTTTTGGTAAAAGAGATTCTTTAAATTTTCATGTTACTACAGCTTCATTCTGCCTTAGTAATAATCATATATTTAATTTCAGAAATGATCGTTATAAATTGGTGCAAAATAATAATAAATAACTTTTAAGGGGACAAAATTAAGAAATTCTTTAATTCTTAGAAAATTCTTTCTTATATTACGGTTTTACACAATTATATGTCTTAGAATTATTTATGTATTTTTTTAACTTCATTCATTATAATTATATATTTTTTAAAATTTGTTAGAAATTTAAAATAAATAATTATGTCAAATTACTTTTAAATCAAATTTACTAGCTTATATTATTTTTGCTTGATAATATGGCCGCCACTTTGAATTAAGACGGTGGAAATGTGACAATTTTTAATAAAACTTAGAATAATTTAGCATTTGTTTGTAAGCAATTTATTAATTATTTTTATAAGTATGTCTTTCAAAATATTGGAATGTATCCATCTTAAATATTAATTTGTTTAATTAATACAGTGATATCATTCTATGATATGTGTACATTTTTCATTTGATTTTATTTTATGTTTTAGAATCATTGTTTTTATATTAACCAAGTTGCTATAATTCGCCGAGTAGTATTTTTTGGATTCAAAAACATATTTAACTATGCCATTCGATCTAAATCCAAATAGCTCTTGATATTATTTTTATATCCATTTTAAATTTTCTTTGTTTTCATTTAATTCGTTATTCAAAACCTTATACAAGAAAGGTAATTTATGCTTCATTATATATTATGAAATATGTTTCATTTTCAGCACTAGATTGAGAATTAATAACAGGATATTACAGAAGAATATAAGAGAACATTTTTCTAGAAATGTAAAAGATGTTTTGGAAGGTCTTAGGAATTTCAATGAAAAACAAAATAATGAAACAAAAATTTACCCCATTTTTAACGATGTTAGCACGGGATTATATATATATATATATATAGGGGTGATATAGTACAAAAAATAATCATTCAACTGTTATAATACACACGCATTGTCATGCGTAGCACTCATCGGAGTCTCAAGGTATGAAACAGCGGTTGCAAAATAGAACAAAAAAAAAAGGTTAATAGTGGGTATGGTCCCCTCTTACACATATATAGGCCCCGCAAAGTGATTTTATGCTAGAAATAAGGAAACATGAGTTCTTGTGGAAATTGGTTCTACTCGTTCAGCAACGCTTTTTTTCAGGTCTTGGATAGTTCTCAGAAGGGGCTTGCGAATTTCAATTGCCCTCCCCAAAGCGTCACAGGTATGCTCTATAGGATTGCGATATGGAGATGTGGCTAGCCAATACTTCCGGCAAATATCCTCACTTTCCAGAAATTCGTCGATCAGCTGAGCTCTGTATGACCTCGCGTTGTCATCCATTAAAAGGAAATCAGGACCAATTAGACCTCTGAAAATTCGCATATGGAACACCACCTCTTCCATATACCTCTCAAGAATCGCAATGATCTTTCAAAGACATGGGGGGAGGTGCTGCCATCCAAAACGATGCCTGCACAGACCATCAAGCTTCCGCTCTGTAATGTTCGATTTCTTGGACATTAGACGGCAAGTGACGGTTCCGTGGTTCTCTCTGTATGAAAGTACTGCGGAAATCCCCAGTTAGGCTCAACCGAGACTCATCAGTGAAGAGAGCGGTCACCCATTGATAAGTGCTCCAATATCTGTATCTTTTTAAGGGGACTCTCCTGCTCGCTGAACTGAGCGGGATCCAAACAACAGGTCTGCTTTCAAACAGCCCTCTTTCTCATGAAGCCTTCTGAAAACATTCACCTTTGAAACTCGAGCTCCTGAGTCCTAAAACAACTTATGAGATACTTGAGAAGCTGTATCATTCCTGTTATGCCCCTCTGTAATGGACAAATGGGGAGATTCTCTGGCTGTCAAGGCTCTTGGGCGACCTGGTCCAGGCTTTCTCTCGACGTATCCAGTATCTTTAAACTGTTTACATAAGTTGGACACGACACTGGACATTAAACCGAATTTTCAGCAAATCCGGAATTGTGACTGGCCTGCTTCTAGCCTACCCACAATTCACCACCTCATTCCATCATCTAAACGTTGGTCATTACTCACTTTTACTGATTGAATTTTAATTTAAGCGATTGCTGCAAAAAACACCAAGAAATTCGGCGAAATACGCTAGTAAAACGAAATGTGGATTTTGGCACGTGCTGTTTCAAATCCTGTTTTTCAACTAGCTCCGCCTCGATACACGTATACGCTTACGTATTCGACGTTCAAGATTTGTATCCTTGTTTAGAAATAGTATTCTTACATTTCGTTTAATTCTTATCATAAAATTCTATAAGATATGCAAATTCTCTTAACACCAGTAAATATATATATATATATATATATATATATATATATATATATATACAGGGTATCCCCAAAAAATGTATACACATTTTAGCAGCTGATAACTAAGTTATTTCTTCTTTCTTTACAGACTGAACCCATTGAACCGAGTGATGGCAGACAGACTCGAATTTGAAGAAAGGAAATTTATTCGAAAATGCTACTGAAAGTATGAAAATGCAGTAGAAGTGCAAAGACAATTTAAGAGGGAGTTTAACAAAGAACCATCTACACGAGTTACCATCACTCGAATTAGAGATAAGTTTGAAGCTGATGGAACTGTTCAGGACGTTCATAAGAACCGTTCCAGAAGACCACGTACATCGACAAGCCCCACGAAAGAAGAGAGATTACTGGAAATGTTTCAACGAAGTCCAAGAAAATCTTTGCGGCAAGTTAGTCGTGAGGTAGGCATTTCAAAATCATCTGTCCATCGCATCATGAAACGTTGTCAGTGGAGAAGCTACATTCCAAGATTAGTCCATGCTCTTAATGACGATGATCCAGATCGAAGAGTACAGTATTACGAGTGGTACTTGGAACGATGTAACGAAGATTGGACGGAGAGGTTTTGTCGAATACCCTCCACGTTCACCAGACCTCACACCACTAGACTTCTTTTTATGGGGATACCTAAAGGACAAAGTCTACTCACAGAAACCTGCAACAGTTGTTCAATTGAGGGCAACCATTGAACATGAATGTACGAATATCCCAAGGGAATTGTTCCATCATGTGTGCTATTCCATCGCTTCGCGTTGTCAGCAGTGTCTGGAGCAGAACGGACATCAGTTTGAGAACATGCGATAACAAGACAGTAGAATGATATTTGTAGAATATTTCACATGTTTAAAATTATTCGAATTATAAATAATAAACCCCAAATTTACAATTATTTAAAGTGTGTATACATTTTTTGGGACACCCTGTATATATATATATAATGATTTCATTTAAATGTGATTTAATTTTTTAATTTTTTCCTATAAGTTAATGATTCTTGTATGAAGCTCATCTTATTTACTGATACAAATTCATTTGAGCTTCTAACTGATTTAATTTTGCGTTATAAATCTGTTCAGACCCTGTTTTTTCAGATTTCACATAATTAGGGATATTTTTCTATATTTTTTTTATCTGCAGTTAAAATAACTAAAAGTCACTAAATCCAATACCACGTGATCTGAAAAAAAACTTGCAAATAAAATCCAAACAAGGAAAGTTTCTTTCCCTTTCATTTTAGCCAAAAATGCGAAAAGACGCACGAAGGCAATAAAGATACATTGTGCTGCGTCTACCACTTTCTTGTAGCAATTGCCTCTCTCTCATACTATATTAATAAACTCAGAAAGTTCTGAAATATTTAAATTTTCCTTATTGTGCTAATTAAAAAATATTCACTCTCATTAATTATATATATATGCTCATCCTAGGAGCGGAATGAAATTAGAGATACAGGTATTTTATCATTTGTCCCTCAAGAATAATGTGTCTGTTTTCACAGTTATGTATATATAACAAAATTTCAAACCATAACACCTATTTTTAGTGGATTATAATTTTCATGATAATAAACCTCAAGTGATGTTAGAACAGTACCTGAAGCACGAAAAAATACCATAATTAGTGAGAGAATTAAAAAAAAAAGTCAAAACAGCTGAACCTTTCTCCAGAACGTGAATTTATTACCTTCTCTTAATATTCCACAGAAAGGTTTCTGCCCTATCAGCTGAATATCCTTCAAAACTGGATGAACAGCCCAGTGTATGTATATTTCCAGGTTCTTCGTAGAATAGCATAGTAGCTGTTGCCATTACTCTTATTGAAATAAAAGACTGTACAATTTGAATACCACATTATATTTCATTTCATTTTGATTTAAACAATCTGCTACTTATAAAATAACATGGTATAATCTAAGTGTTTAGTACATGCAGAATTAGTACAGACAAATAGGTTCAAGGATATTCATTTCTACCGTAGAAGGTAGGAATTTCGAGAACAGAACAGTTTGGTGAGATAAATACTTCCCTCCATTTCAAGATTTCGTGGCCACCATGATCATACATACTTACTTCAATAGATTTATACCCGTACGGATTGTTGAAATCCAAAGAGCATTCAATCCACAATTTTTATCTGATTTGATAAATGCATTCAGACCAGAGAGTCAACAGATTTCATTTAACATGATTTAGGGCTATCTACCATCTGCCTCACGCAAAGGGCAATCAAATGTGAGAATGGGCAGGTGAAAGATTTGTGTAGCCTTATAAAATTTTTTGTTTTTATCGCTCTGCTCTGACTTCACTTAGTTGTTATATTTTTTTCTTTAGCGTTTGAGTAGCTCCGGTATTTTTCATGCTACAGATACGAAAGTTTGATTTATTCGAAACCAAATTATATCATTCAATGATGTTTATTATTTTCCATTGTGAGGATTGCATTACAATAAAAAAGTTTTGCCTTTCAAAGGTTTTAACATTGTATAAATTTTATTTTAATTGGGGGAGCTAAACTGTTGTTTTCACATCATTCTACAGTATATAATTTAAAATAATTCTCCCCAAAATTTCATTCCGTTTTCTTCATTAGTATGATGGTTCAGATCACATTCACCGGCAAAGTAATCATTTTGTATATATACGAGTATATGCATATATGTGTTAGTATGTGTTTGAATAATTAAATTCATATGAATGTTACTTTGATTGTCATCAAAAATAAATTACGTATAATTTTTGTATAAATAAAAAAATTGTAGCTTTTTCCTTAATTGAAAATTTCAGATGGCTTTTCTGTGACGTTTGACATTTAACAATTTTAATAAGTGTACACAGTAAGCTTATTGCTAGATGAGAGAAGATACTTACATTTTTTGAAGAAGAAAATCATTTGTTAAAAATATTGCTGAAAGCTAAAAGAGGTAATTATTTTTCGAAGGCTTATTGTTTTCCAATCCTGTTTATATATATAAAAAAATGTAACGTTACTACCGTTATGAGCTAGAATAACACAATGTGAGGCATTTTTCTTCACTCTCCTTCTCATAAGAGGAAGGAATTGAAACTAGTTTCAATAAAAACCTTTATGAAAATAAACTCTATTTGGGATGTTAATTATTTTCTTCGCCAGCAATTTTTACTATCAAAATTCATTAAAAAAATTTTAATGTAGAATACAATAGACACAATGGTTTTGTAACAATAACTTTTGTTACTTCGCATAAATCATTACTTTTCAGGCTC
This sequence comes from Nephila pilipes, assembly GCA_019974015.1. Lineage (NCBI taxonomy): Eukaryota > Metazoa > Arthropoda > Arachnida > Araneae > Nephilidae > Nephila > Nephila pilipes. The sequence goes on along the minus strand of BMAW01064684.1, from coordinate 291,896 downwards.
AAACCATAGAAACGCTATACATAATAATAATGAAAGAAACATTTTGAGAAAATATATATCACAAATTTTTATGATCTTATTTTTGAAAACGTTAAATAATATTATTTGGACTATTTCGAAAATGTATAGTTTGTATATGTATAGATGAATTGTTAAATGTTGTAATCTCAAATCAAATAAAGAAATAACAATTTATATTGGTATTTACTATGATTACACTTTTGATTACAGCAGGGGCTATTAAACAATGGAACACAGAAAAGTTGAATCATTTTATACGGTGTACGGTATTCAGTATTAAAATATAACTGATTCTTTAAGGTATGGTTTTTAATGAGACCGATGTCAAGTTCCAGAAAATATTGAAACTATTAAATTAGAGAACATGAAATTATTTACGAATTCTGCACTTTTTCCTTTTAGCCCAGCAGTTGGAACATTGAGTCTGTATGATTAGGCAACATGTAAGAGGAGCTCTACTAACTAAACGACAATAGCTCTTTATTTATTTGCCAGTCTACCTACGAGAGGAATCACGATGAATAATCGATATACTTAAATTTGGGCTTATCATAGAAAGAAAGTGTGTTATCTTTGTGCTTTATGCAGATAAATAAAATGCGAGTGTTTATGATAAAACTTTTTAATTCAACTTCCTATTGTTGTCTTGATACAATGATATTCTTTTCCTGCTTTCTACAAAAGACTGCTGTCAGACGATGAGTTAGTTGGCGTTGAAAAGCCCAAATTCTCCTCAAAGTGGTTGATGAATCAATCTGTCCTAACATTCCGTATAATGTAACAATTTTGCAACATTGAGGACTCATCTAAAATTTAGTTTACAAGATCAGAAAAATATTGAAATAATGCAGGCAATTTGAAAAAAAAAAAATTAATGTTTTTCAAGTGATAAGGATTTGAAATAGCAAGTTTACATAATACTCACACACACAAATTCTCAATAAGAAATAGACGGAACTGAGAACTGAAGTATCAAGAAACCTTACTAAACCCTTAGTTATGTTAATGAAATTTGTTCTGAAGAAAATGAAAAGAAACAGGCAAGCAACAGATATTTATTTTAGAGGACACGGCTACTATTAAAGACTCCGTAAAACGATGTAAATCTAATATTTATCACAATTGAAGCTATTGACATCAAAGATAATAAGTGAATGAACTATTGCCGAAAATGCTTCTACTTTAAGTTTCAAGTCGAACAGAAAAATATCGTACAGATTAAGATAAAATTACATTTTCACTTATTTTTGTTGCATCCATTCGCAAGTAATTGACATTTTTTGTTCGTTTGTTAAAAGGATAAATTGGGATATGTTGGATTTATATTAAGATTTAAGGACATATCTTACTTAATAATAAAAGAATTAATGTCTGTAAAAATGCTCTAAATTGTCCTAATTAATTAAGAAGCAACTGAACTCAACATTTCCACATCGGCAAGAATTTTCACGTTCTCACTACAGAGTAAATAAGAAAAATATTTCTACTTTGAAAACACTACATTATGGTGTTTACACTACATTATGGTATTACACTGTGATTTTATGCTTGTTTTCATAAAATCCTTAATTAGATTATTTAATTTTTGGAGTATTATGGATTAATTATGGATAAAACTTTTGTTTGAAAGTTTCAGAAAGATTATGTTAACATTCAGAAAGAATACTTTAGAAGAATTGAATAAGAATAAAAGTTTAATTTATGGTTTGTTGTTTTGGAAAATTAAATATTAATTATAGGTTTGTTAATAGCCGTTTATAAAATAGTTCATTTAAGGGTTAAAAGGGAATGAGATATTACTATATAGTTCCATTCCACAATGCATATGATATGACATTTACTTGGTCCTTTTGTTTATTACGTCTAAGAAATTTGTCCTTTTATTTTTAAATCGTATGAATCCATTATCATATTATACTAAATGTTTTTCAGCGTGATTTAAACTATTTAGATAACGTACACATTTAAGAGCCTATTTCATTTTCTGATGTATTAAAATTTAAAAATGGGAAACCATTTTGAGCCGAAAATACACCAGGCTCAAAAATAACTTTACTCAGCATGAAACCTCATGGAGAAAGTTTAACTCACTAAAGATCACTTTCTAGAGTCTTGATACGATAATGTACATTAGCATATCTAAGCCAAAAATTGAAAACATGTCCTTGAACTAAAATGAAATTTTTTTATAACCTTCAGAAAAATACGCTTCAACACTGGCTGTTTAAAACACATTAAAGCCTGGATATTCTTTACTTATTTCAACATTTTGTGGAAATTTTATTTTCATCACAAAATGTGCGCCTTCTGAATTCTAAGCTGCTTCAACTATCAGACTCAAACTTTTTTTGTTTTGTTTGAAATAACATTAATAATGAATTACTTTTGGATCACCCTATTCAATTTATTTTTGGAGTATTTAAAATAATGAATAAACAGACATTGAAAGAGACAATTGCAAATTATGGCACCGTTTAAGCGAATAACTATTTAAATAGAACTAAACTGGACGCAAAGTCAAACAAATGGAAATAATAGTAAAAATAACAACAAAGACAATGATGGTTTTCGTTTAATAAATTTAGAGTAATTTATTATGCATTTAGTTTAATGATTATTGTTGACAGCATTATATTTTCTAAAATTCTTATTAACATTGAAAGGGAATAGTGAATGGATTTACTTTGTGTTAGGTTGTTAAACATCTTCACTGAATAGGAAAATTTATTAATAAAAGGTGATTTTGCGTACGATTACTGTTAACGAGCACGTTATCAAGATCTGCAAGATATTTCATCACATATTCTTATTCATAATGATTTCTTCAACAAAGTCTTTCGAAAATAAACAATGTATGACTCTTGCAACTTTCCGAACATACTATAATTTTAAGACAAATATTTTCTTATACCATTAAGCAATTTTCTTATCTATCACTCTACTTCATTCCTTTTAACATTAAATAATAAATATCTCAAATCTTGAATATGTAATTATCTCGTTGTCAAATTTTAAGCTGTAATAAAATGAATTATTTTTAAAATGTTACAATCATAATTACGTTAATTTTGTTTGACAATGATTATATTCATCTTGTGTTTCAAGTAATCCCTACTACAAACAATGTATTTATCGAAATTTTTAAAAGATCTTAAGTTATATAGAAATTGATAATAAGCCTGCGATGTAAGAATATTCTCAATCGGGAGGACATTTGTTTCAAAAATTATTCGACCTTGTTGCACACGCCAACACGGTCGATTACACGACCTTGTTTCGATCTGTATTTACCAATCAAATGGCACTCAAAATAATCCTATTTTTTTAAAGTGCACGAGAACTTTGTAAGAACTTGATGTTCCTGAACATTTGTTGATGTGGTCTTTCTGTTGCTTTTACTGGCGTGTGTATGATGAATGTAGACTATGAATATGATTTTATAAGATTAACTCATTTTAGTTGTTGATTTTATTTTAGTTGACTTTTCTTAAACTTTTTAACATTTTCAGTATGAGGCCCAGGCTTAATTTTCTAGTTTAGGATTTCTTCAATGAAGTGCCTGATTCAATGACTTGTTTTTGCCATTTACAAAAATGGTTATGATACTATGAGAATAGGAATATAATACTATGTGAATGTGAAAGCTATATGTTTTATTCTTATTAATTTTAGTTATTTTTTCTTAGTTATTTAAATAATACACGAGACTACTTAATATTACATATAAATGGGACTTCGAAATTTAATTTAATTTCTTATACTAAGCTACGGATTACTGCAAATTTATAATTCACATAATATGGGACAAAAATTCGAAAGAATATTTTACTATATATTACCCTTTCGTTTGATTTAGAGTCTGTATAAAATATTTGTATTGTTTCCGGCTAGATATTTTTTATCTATTAAATCTACGCTATAAATATTGGCGTATATTTCACAGCTCAGTTTTCCAATAAAACTTGCAAAGAAAATTTACAATCCTCAATCAGAAATTTATAAAATCAGCCTGGAGTCTTATAAGAAACAAATTTATGTTTATGTCATCATTTATGATTAAAGAAAAACCTTCGTGTATTTTCTTTCAATTAATTAGGTAATATTTTTATTTTGCTGTGTTTTTATTGTTGAAATTATGGTATTAGTGACAAATACTTATAAAATCTGAATTATATATAAAAGTGCCGAAAATTAATGAATAATGTAGGAATCGTGCAGCACTTATAACGAAAAGCATATTAATTTTATTTTTGAGATAATATTAAAAATTGTTTTCTAGCATGATAAAAATGATCTACAGGTAATATAATCTCTTGTGATATGATAGATTTTAGAAATATTTCTGTTAATGTGCATATAGAGGTCAAATATTTCATTCTATGCGTTAAAATAAAATTTAACAATTACTAATGTTTCAAAAATTACCTGTTGTCTATCATAATCATAAAATCATTGTTTTGTGTGTGTGTGAAGAAAATGTTTCACTTACTCTGATGTAAGAATTATGCCCTTTTCTTAAGTGAAATATATTTCAACAAATCTAATTATCCTAAATTACTACTTGTCTTAACTGTAAGTAAGGATTAAATAAAGAAAATGATACTTAAATATTTTGCTTTCATTTCAGTACCTAAAATTGTTTTGGCATTTTGATTTCTTAACCCATTATACCAAAAAATAACATTACTCGACTAATATTATTTTTATTTCCCATCTGTCTTATTAATTCAATAACAACAAAGGTTTTTAAAATAAATAATTAACTAAACGATAATATCATTCACAGCCAAGCACAAGTTGTACTTTCTTTGATTCTTATAAATTTTAATTTTATAGAGTAGGATGTTTCTTTTAATTCGGATAATCCATCAGACGATAATGAGATCAATTAAGATAAAAAGTGTTTTTAAGAAGTAACAATAGGAAATAGCTCAAAGATATTTTTCGATTAAAGTGTTAAAGCCATAAAGATAATAAACTTATTACGATAAGATGTGTTTGCTTTCATCGGTCTATAATAATTATAAAAACATGGGAATTTCGCAGCTAGTAAATGTCAATCCTTAAACTCCAAATATATGATTAAATGGCTCTATAATTTATAAAATTCAATTGAAAAGTACATCAAATCCAATAAAATGAAACGTTTAAACGTAAATATTATTAGTATGTGAATAAAGTTTTAAATTATTGTCCTCTCTATTTTGTTACGTGGAATGTTATTCAAATAAAATTCTTTGAAAAGTAACATGAATTCTCAAAATGCACGTAAATAAGACGTGAACGTACATTTGAAACGCATTTAAAATGATAAAGTACTGAATATTTACTTATTATTATTACCAAATTGTTATTCAGCATTGAAATTAGATATTTTGTTTATCAAAGTTCATGGATTTTTATCAATAAACATTCTAAACATTAACAAGTAATTCACCTAAGTCAATTAATAATACTTATACTGAACCTAGCCAAACAGAATTCAGGTATCACTAAATGCAGATAGCCATTAATCAATAAGGAACTGTATTAAATTCAAGTGATATATAGACAGAATAACATGAGTTTACATTACAATAATAATTTATCTGTTTTCAATTATTGCTCAAGTATACTAAAATAAACCTTACGGAGGAAAGTTTATATCACTACCAGCAACTTGCTTCATTAAATTGATATGTTAGCTAATTTTATAATATTCTATATAGAATATAAGGAATTCGAGTGTTTCATTAAAATGACTTCAACATTTGTTACATTAAATTAATGTTCAAATACAGAAACATTTTGTAACTTATCAATTAAATGGAAAAATTCTCAGTTTCATAATGCGAAATGCTTCAGTTTAGAGAAGAAGCTATTATTTAAAAGGGTATTTATTTATGGTTCGTTATTAATTAATAATTTATTTTTGAAAGGTTTGTAAATTTTTCTTTCCTTTCACATTAATTACAATACTTTCCAATTATTTACAATACTTTGATAAAATAGTATACAACGCCAAGAAGAAATAAGTAATGAAGTTTAATTTAGCAAGGTTAGCATGATATACAAATGGAGGATAAAAATAACGAGTTTCCTTTGCTATTATAAATGAATATTTATTCACATATTATTATAAAAGGAAGTATTTTAATGAAATAAAATTAAAATATGTATGAATTATCAGGATACAGAACAAAGAAGTTTACATTGTAAAAAACAACGGTTTTAAAATCAAATTAATTTTTTTCTACTCCGCATTTGAATGTTTACGTCAAAAAAGAAAACTTTTAGTATGTTTTTAATACGCTCATTAGTCTACACTTTTAATTACGAACCATTTTTAGTATAATGTAGTTAAATACATTAAAATATGGTTAATAATATGAAACATTTTTAACTTGATAAAAATCTCATTTTTAAGTTATACTCGTCGATCACATGAAATCATATATAAAAATCCCCCTCGCCCCCCCAAAAAAACCTAGTGAATTCCAATCAAAATTTTCTTTTTACTATTTCCTATAAGAAAATAGCTTTTTATTTTTATTTCTACAGTATTATAAAAACTATGCCATATTTGCGTGACTAGTAGTAAGTAACTTTGCAATAAGTCATAAAATGAAAAATAATTTATTCGGTTTTTTCAAATTCCCTTCATACCATTTTGAGTTTCAAATTAATTTTCGCTTTCTTTGTGATTGCTTTCAACCCCTATTAATAGAAAGAAAACGAAATCAAAACGATTTTCTAAAGAAAACATTATTACGTTCCATTGCAATTTCCTTTAACCATATTTAATACGTTGACGAATTAAATCAAGGAATAATAAATGAATTATTATTATCCATTTCAGGGTGGACGTAAGCCACGAGGTATTATTAGACATGCTTTGTGCAAAACCAGGTAAAAAGTCTCTTTTCTCTTTTTTTTTAAGCTAAAATTACACATGTCAAGATTTCGCTTAAAATTATTTAGAATGACAAATGCTAAAGAGCATATACAAATCCTAAAAAGGTCCCTTTTCAAAAAAAAAAAAAAAAAAGAAGCAGTCTAAGAACATGATTACTATGCTCTTTTTTACATAAAACAATTGAAATTTCCATGAATCCGATTCCTTGGGTTTTGTCCAGATCCGGATTTTAATCCAATGTTAATTTCTATCTGGTACAACAAATACATTGCTAAATTTTACAGAGCAAATTCAAAATATTTAAATGCGTAAATAATTACATGCATACATACACACACACACACACACACACACACATATATATATATATATATATATATATATATATATATATATATAT
>BMAW01064684.1:274423-284480 GCA_019974015.1 Nephila pilipes | reverse complement strand
TATATATATATATATATATATATATATATATATATAAATGTGTAATGATTTAACTTTAATTCAAAAATTTCTCTTAATCGTGATTTAATTGTATATTCTAACCCATTCCCTAATTCAAAAGTAAAGAGTTTATTCTTATTTCCTGATCTCATTCCAAATTATTCTTTTATTTATTAGATCACGCGCTCATAAAACTGGTTAAATTCGCGTTCCTGAGATAATAAATTTGTCGAAATAATCCATTCAGACTCCTTGTTTATTATGATATTCCCCCAGAATCCCTAATCCTGTACTACGTGATTCCATTGTGTTTTTTATAATTTTCCCCATTATGTAATGGGATACTCTGAAAATTAGAGCACTTCGTATTGTAACATATCCTGCAGTTAAACCACTAAAAAATTTCTTTTTTCTTCAGCCAGGCCGGCCGGTCGACCTTGAGCAGCGTTGATTTAAAATGAACAGTTAATAAAGAAAGTTGAACAGGAATAGAACTCGCATTCATCATTGAATAAATTTTAATTTCTACAACAGCATGATTTAATGTCCTCAAGTAAACTTATTATATATATATATGTATGTATGTATGTATGTATTGCTTAGTATCTTGCTTAATTCCATGAGGGGAAAAAAGGAAACTAGAACTATATTTCATTAAAGACTTTGAACGAAATGCTGAATTTTGGCAAAGAACAGAACATCAGAAACGTCAAGCATTTTTTTTTTTCAAAATAATAAGTTACCAAGTTATTATTAAAGATTAATCAAGACGAATCAAACGTTCGAGCATTTCGTATAATTTAGCAATCAATATTTTTCCCGTTTAAACACTAATTCTTCATTCACCCATCTTTTGTCTTCAAAGGAGGCAATAAGCATGTATTTTCATCTTGAATTGTAAATGCGTACCTTTATTGGACGAGGCGATGCATTTGTGTGCCACTGAGCACTTTGCATTTTAATGTGAAGATTGTATTCGAATATCCACATTTCGTCACACTTTATGAAAAAGATTTTGATCAGTATTTAAACATTCAAACAGCTCGCCAAAAATCATCTTTAGGCATGCCATCTTCTTATCTGATAATATCGTAGGCACAAACTTCCCTCTGCCTTTCATTCAGCCAGAAGAAAAACAATTCTGATACTTAAAGGACACATTCCGTTTTATATACACACACACACATATATACGAGGTAGAATTCAAAAGTTCCCGGACTGAGCCTATAACGTGAAAAGTGTTTGCATTAGAGCGACTACAATAACGCTTATGTGTTACTGCTTTCTCCCTCTTTCTAAAATTTGTTTGTTCTGAATCACGTGGTCGGTGGCTCGCCATGGCGTCGTATTTTGTAGACGGATACATCTAGTAATCTGCGATTGAAAAAATGGCATTTGTTGAGCAGAAAATGAATATAAAATTTTGTATTCGTTTAGGAAAGAGTGCTAAGGAAACTTACAAAATGTTGAAGTTTGTGTACGGCAGTGATACAATATCACGAACACTCTGGAAGCCCGCAGATTTCCTGCAGCGCTGAAAACTTCGAAAAGGTTTCTGCATCGGTATGTAAGAACAGGCTTCATACAATAGCAGAATCAGTTAGGATATCCGAGGCCACACATCAACGGATACTGACTATGGATCTTAAAATGCATAGGGTGTGGCAACACATCGTTCTCCGAATGTTAAACGAAGACCGAGAGACATTTCGAATGAAAATGGCGGGAGACTTAATCTCGGCTATTGACAAAGACCTTTCCCTACTTAGCATAATTGTTACTGGAGACTAAAAAGGTGTTTCTTTCGAACCGCAAAACAAGGGAACACTAAAAGGGAGATCATACTAGGGACTCTAAAGGGAAGGTCATGTTAGAAGTGCTCTTCAATATTCAGGTCATTGTGCATCTGGAATTTATCACTGAAGAACGCACTGTGAATATAGAAATCTAAGTAGACATCCTGCGCCATTAGCGGGAGTCGATCCAAAAGAAGAGACCAAAATTGTTGGTTGAGTAGTCATGGTTGCTTTTGCATAGCAATGTTCCTGCGCAATGGATCCCTCCTCGTTACTGACTTTCTTGCGAAAAGGAAAACAACTGTTTTGCCGCATCCTCCTTTCTCCCTAGTGCTCTTCCCCCCCCCTCCCTGTGACTTCAGCCAATTTCCTAGTACTAACACATTGATTTCAAGTTAGTCGATTTTAATTTGTAGATGAAGTTAAAAGCGCATCGCAGGCTGAATTAAAGGACATGGCTAAAAATGGATTCCATAAAAGTTTTGATGACCTTTACAAGCGAATGCAGAAGTGTGTTGCTCAAGGGTCTCATTTCGAAAGAGGAGGTGTTTCAGCAGTTTAATGCGTAAAACTATTAAATTATATACCCTTTTACGGAACTTTTGTATATATATATGCTAATTTATAAGCCAAAAAAATTATTTGTTTGCACACATGATAGATTAAGGCTTTATTAATAGAATGGCAATAGTAAAAAAACATTGTCATAGGAAGAAAAACAAACCAAAGTCCCTTAGTAATGGATATGACTTCCTTTAGTTACAATGGTTGTGTGACACTGTCTGTTCATATTCAATACCAAATTATCCAGCAGTTCGTAAGGTAAGAGTTAACACTTTTCAAGGGTACACCATTTCAGCTGTCTTTCACTGTATTTTACATTTGAAATTAATTTATTCAAAAATTATTAGCATATATCACTCATGCATATATATATATATATATATGCATGAGTAACTAGGTTATTTTCATACGCAAGTAGTATTTAATAAACATGCTACAAAAAGAGTCCTTTCTCCAGTCTTCTAACTTACAATTTTCAGGTAGTTGTATTAAAAGATGAGTAAAGGTTAAGCAATATTCTGCTCTCAAATATTTTGCTTTTTGGACTTTTCTCGTTGCTCGATTTGTACTTTTATAGGTATACGATGATTGATTGAATCTCGTATAAGAAGTTAATATTTTTTAATTTTTTTCTACTTTGAAACACTTCCTGAAACACATCTACTGCACCAGAGTTATTTAATTATGGTTTTAGAGAAAATTCTCTCTTTAAATATATAATAAAATAATTGATATCCTTTAAAATAAGAACTATTTTTTTATTTATTTTGTTTTTATCAATTCTTTAAAGCTGAGAATTAACGAAATTATTTTCACATTTACAAATCTAAAAATAAATTTATGTGAAGTATTTTCTACACATCCATTGAAAAGAGATATATCATTGGAAGAAAGATATCAGTTTACAGATAGATTGAAAGATACATTCTTGGCATCTATGTTTGAAAACAAGGTTTTGCACTTCAGTATACGTCAAGATCAATTTATAAGTTTTCTTTTTCCATCTAAAATGTCTTTATTCGGTAAAAAAACTGTCTAAAGTTAAATATTACTGCATTTAATATAATGTTTTACCAAGCGGTAGACATTTTTATTCTGTAGATTTACTTCACGTACTTATGCAAAACATCACATAAGTTTATCTTGAAAACCTTGAAATAACAAGAAAATAAGATATTTTTAAAACTTGGGAAATTTAGCAATATTTTTTCTTCCCGTAAATTTTTATATGATTATTTTGAGTCTCGCAAATTTCTAAAGGTTCGTTAAGACTAAGAAAATTCAGTTAACTCTTTATAGGTTTATTTGATCACTCGTAATATTGCATTTGTTATATTGGGAAGAAATATATATATATATATATACTCTTAGTTTTGTTATACGTTATTAAATAATGCTTCAAATTTCCAAAAATATATTTCTTTTGAAAATCAGGTGATAATAACCATGAGAGCAATAAGATGTTATTCTTGAAAAAAATAATTACAGATAACTGACCAAAATGCTTAGAAATTTTCAGATTTAAATTCTATTTCATACGTTTCTATTGTATAGAGAATTATTCTCGTTCAGTAGTGGTAAATTTTACCATGATTTATAACATCTCTTTTTATATAAAAATCTTTTCCAACTATTTGAAAGTTATATTTTGACCCCAAGTAATATTTTGAAATAAATTTAAAATATTTCATTCCCACCTGCTAAGCCATTAAGGGGTGCACTTGTGTTTTCGATAAATTAAATCAGAATTATTGCTTCTAAGAGAGCACCCATTTTTATTTTATTGTTGCCATATTTCAGAGTGTAACTTTGAGTAAACTTTATTCTTCAGAATTAATGATGTATCATTAATCATTGCTACTTATTGTGATCTCAATGAGAATTATCCACGAATGTTATAGAATCGTGATATTATAAAAAAAAAGCTATATGCTCATGAAAATAATATTAATTAAAAAAAGTTCATTCCAAAACATTTTCATAGTAAATCATTTTGAATATGACAGTTGTACCAGTGTTTTTTACAGTGCAATTGCGTCGCAATCTGGGAAAAACCTGCTTCTTAAAGCAATTTTAAACAGGCAGACGAAAATTTACGAAATATATAACCGACTAAAATGCAGACTGCAGAATAAAATTGTTTAATGGTGCATATTATTTTGATGCAATTTCGCAATGATATATTACACAATCATACTTCAATTTAGTTCTCGTACTTTAAGAATTAAATTATTCAGTTGTAGGATTAGAATAAAGATAGAAATTCAATTGCTTTTTGAGAAATGAGCTAATATAGTCACGCCTTTTGATAGAACATTTGTGTTTCCCAGATACCATTAACTAACTATTTCTATAAAAATATTAAACATGTTAAAAATATTTCAACTTTTCTATGCATTCTTATTTAAAATTCAGCATTTGATTTTTTTTAATAGCTTTCATTCAAAATATTCAAACACTGACAATGTTAAATTTTTGAAGTAATTCGGTGACTTAAATATTCCATACATTTAGTTTTACATCGTAATAACGCTAAACACTTAAATTATGTCATTCTATTAAGAACACGAGAAATTTTCATCTTCAAAATATAAGGGAATGAATTTTTTTTTTTTTTTTTTTTTTTCCATTTTGGGTGCATAACAAATTATTAAAAAAATCTACATTAATTTAATCCTGCTTACAACTACTATTTTATGAGAACGAGAGTACTACATTCTATTATGTTGAAATATTTACATCTTATTGGAAATGTGTTAAATCCTTAAAATTAAAAATATCGACAAAACAAATATTTTCAGCATTTACTGTTACAAATCTGAAATCTTTGATTTTAGTTATATCCTCGCTTTGCTTCTTATAGAAATCATCTATATGAACCTTGAATTGTATTTCTGAAAAGTCTTTATCGCAATTATATGAATCCAATCCAGGTAGAGAGAAGTTGTACTTTCTGTATCATCTAATACATTTCTGAAAATCTAAATTCTTAACTAGCCACCGAAGGGGGCTATTGTTTTAAGTTTGACTTTTTAGCTTACCAGATCACTTTTCAATTTTTTTTATCATTTGTTTCAATTTTAATTACATTATTTAGCTAAATATTTTCAAAATAATAATTTATCGTTTGCTTTAATTTTAATTGCATGTAGATGATAAAAATTTTAAATTAATAATTCATCTCTTGCTTTAACTTTAATATGGGCAAAGTTTACCATTTTCCATTTCTCGATATTTCATCTCTTATTATCGTACATTTAACTGAGTAATTTAATAATAATTATAAGAAAAGCGCACTTTAGGTGGCTTAATCTGTTCTTTGCAAAACTTTTTGATTTGTTCCTCTTTGAAGTGACTTTACTTTCAATCCCTTTTTGGGTACAAAAATTCCAAATGACACAAGGAAGAATTTGTGATTCCAGGTATGTACTGTAAATGATAATTTGAAGTGAAACTTTGGGATACATGATAAACCTATTTTTTGAAAGAAATATAGAATACATAAATTTTTCCTTGAAGAATAAAAACTATTTTATACTTTATTTTGCTTTTGTGACTATCTAATTAATTCCCAACGCAAAATAATCATAATATCAAGGGCATATGCATTCCAAAAAAAATCTGAACATTTATTTAGAGTTTTATTATGTATTCAATGGAGATATTTTTACAACTAATTTTTTTTTTAAATCACACTTTAAATTATTACATTTAATTCATATAAGTTTTTGTTAATTACTTTAAATGAATTACGTTATTGAAGAAATCAAACATTATACGAAAAGATATTTTCTCCTCTCTCTCTCTTTTTTTTTTTTTTTTTTGTTCCTTTGAATTCTATACATTTATTTTTTCCTTTATTTCATATTTATGAAAAAAAGGCACTTGAAGTTCAAATAATGTTCTAGAAAATATTCATAACAATATTCTGTTGCCAATCTCGAAGGGAAATTTCTTTTTCAATATGGTTTTATAAGCTCTTTGACGTCCAGCTTATATATTTTCTTCAGTCTGTTTCCGCAGGAAACGAGTGACTTCATCTTCAATTCTTCTTTCGAATACAAAAGTAAGGTTATCACCAAAGAATGACGAGTGATCCCTGGTGTGTATGAAAAATGGTAAAATAAAGCTAAGAACTTGGAATGTAGGGAATGATTTATTTATTTATATTTTTTCTTCGCCTTAAAGAATAAAGTTAATTTCAGAGGAAAATTCAATTTCTACGCTTAATATATTTTTAAATCATTTTGAAAATACAAAAAAAAAAAAAACTTATTAATAATGCGTATCCATATATTTCAAAGAACAACTTTTAAGACAAAAAACAAATCCAATTACTTTTGGCCACCCAAGGGGCTATTATTTTAGTTGAATCACTTTTGGCGTACGAAATCAATTTCCAATTTCTTATTATTTGCTTCAGTTTTAATTACATTTAGCTTTAATTTATATTCAATTTAATAACTAATCGTTTATTTTAATTTTAGTTACATGTAGCTGATATAATATTCAAATTAATAATTTATTGCTTGCTTTAATTTTAATTACATTTAGCTTAAATATATTCAATTTAATAATGTATCGTTTCCTTTAATTTTAATATCAGAAAAGTTTACTTTTGTTCATTTCTCGACATTTCATCATTTACTTTAATTCTTACATAAAATTGGTTAATTCTTAAAAGAAATAATAATAAGTGCACCTTAAGTGGCTAAACTTGGTCTTTGTAAATGTTTGAATAGAACTTTTTGATTATTATTTTTACATTTCTTAACAATCTCGAGTTTTGTCTTTTTATTGAAATATGTCAAATTATTTCAGTTTCTTAATAGAGTATTTATTTTCTGAAAGGGTTTCCGTATCAAAGATCAAAGAGCTGTTTTTATTCTGAACCCGAAAAAACGTAACAAAAATGGCAGCACCAAAGAATAATGTTAACATTCCCAAAATAGGTGAATTGTTAATCAGTAATGAATCTTCTTTAATTTTTTTGAGTAGCTTTTAGTTTCTTAGTTTACTTTTTAGCCTTTATAAATTATATGAATGGAACATCAGAGAATTATATGAATGGAATACCTCCTAATTAGTAAACAAATACTACAGGAGAGTTTGAAAAGTTCCAAATGCTGTGATTTACTTTATATTCAAAAAACATTCTAGATATTTACTCAAATTAATAACTATAACAATATTCATGTCATTTCATTACAAAAAATTTATTTGATCTTAATTTAACATCTAATTAATGTTTTATGAAATCACTTCTCGTTATAACATTGATAAATAAAAATACATTCATTTTCGTAATTAGAACATTAATTAATTACACCCGTTAAAGAAATTTTTACTAAAAGCGGAAACAATTACAAGGTTTACGGATATAAGTATCTTAACATAACATTTTATCTTCTATTGAAATCCATTGCTATTATTTGTAAATTGGAAGAATTATACGTAAACCAAGGGATAAAACAAATAAAGACAATATAGAAAAAGTATAAACAACCATTATTTTTACTTTATTATGTACAATACATATGAAACAGTTTGAATTTTGAGAGATTTTTCAGTTCTTAATTTTTAATAAAAATGAGACAAAATATTATAGTAATATTTAAAAAGAATTAATATTGTTTTTAAATTTATTAGGTATCTATCTTGATTATTTAAAATTACATGATTGGATTATAAATGACAATTATTAGAACTTTAGATTTTTATAATCCAACTTAACAAATGGAAAGTACACTAAAAATAAAACTTGCTGCAATATAAAATGTTATCAAAAATAAAAAGGAAATAAAGAATAAAGTTTAAAATTAGAGAATTCTGATGTGGTGAGACAGTAATCATATTAAGAAAATGAAGAAAAAATTTTATTATTCACATTTCCTGAAAAATTATATATCTCAGAAAAATTTAAATAATCTAATAAAATCCATTGTTCACATATCATTGTCACAAAAGTGTAAGAGTCCATCAATATGCTGAGTTTTCGGAGTTTTTTGTGTTTAATTAAACTAGTGTCTTAGTAATGAAGGATAAAAAGGTGTTCAGAAAGTTTCACATAAAGTTCTTATGACATATTAAAATAAAACCAGCACTCAAGAAATTATTAATTAATTCGCTTTCTCTTACATCCCAAGCGTTGTTTAAAATATATCAGAGGAAAAGCATATTAAAGTATTTTTTCAATATTTAATTTTTACTTAGCATACACTTTTCCCAGCTGGCAAAATACTTTTAAATGGATTACTAGTTATTTTTTCAATAAATGTCGCATGATTTACAAAAATAATGTTGAAGTAATTTTTTGTTAATAGCTATTTTTTTTCAAATAGAAATCCTCGCTAAGGAACTGAAAATCATCTTCTGTCTAAAGTATTGAGCAATTTCTGTTCCCGTACATAATCGAATATTCCAAGTCACTTTTAGAGCTTTGAGCAATGAACTAATACGTATCTGAGGCTTTCTGATTTCATCTCACAGAACAAAAATTTAATGATGAAAAATTAGCAACTCTGTGGCAATGCACTTCTACCCGACTCTTTTGCCATAACTCTATCAAATACAACTAACTCTAAAAGTCAATAACCTACAAAAGGACACACTAATCAAGCCTCACACAATTATTTATTTGTCAGCTTTATAATATAATCTCTGAGGGATTTTTATTCTCCTCGTTCGTCCCTTTAATTGATCCACCTATTCAATTAATTCCGAGCTAATGCTCTCTTACCAAAATCTCTCCTGCTGAGGCTGACTTGATTTTTTGAATCCTTAGTGGCTGCTATCGCCCATAACAACTCTTGAAATCGTCTACCACTTGTAAAGCATACTCTCAGCGCTAGTCCCACTCGGCCTCTTTCGTCTAAATTTCCTTTTACCTATATAGCGTCATATCTAGCTCACTTCACTTTATTTCTACCTGCCTCTAATTTCCATAATCACGTTTCATTTGGGTTAGGAAGACATTGCGTAATTTTTGCAATCAATCTTAGTTAAAGTCCCCAAGGTTAGTGAACAGAAAACGGCGAATAGCCCAACGTCACAACTCTTTTTTTTATTTTAATCAGGCTTTGAACAAAAGAAGTTTTAATTTTACTACACTTTTCTTGAAGCATAAAATAGTAGTTATTTTAATATTAATATTTTTCGATTTAATTAAACAAGTCAAGAGACATTTAAAACATATTTTATTAGTATAACTGTACTTTATTACTATAACTATACCTCTGTACTGAAACATATTATGAGTATCCTCTTGTTTGTATCTTACATGAAACGATAAGCAGTGCTCGTGATTTCTATTATTTATTAGGATTGTTATTAACACGGACTATTAGTGGCGAATCTCGTCATTTTCAACCTCTGTCAAGTGATGAGAATACCTACAGATCTGGCATTTCCCTCTCCAAACTTAAATAAAACTCTATTGGAAGAAATTTTAGAAACATGTGTATCAGCTCCAGCTACACGGTGGGTCTTCAGTGGTCTCAGGTCTCGAACCCATGACTCGACGAAAACCGCCAGCCTCGAGTTCGTGATCACGACCACTAAGTTACCGCAGCCACGATCAGTAGCGTTCATTTAGTTCATTTCGATAACTTAAATGATAATGACGTAACCTTTCAGAAATGGCGAATGATAAGGAACAGACTAGCACTATCAGAGAGAAGTATGATTTCTTTAAAAAG
>BMAW01064684.1:262483-274413 GCA_019974015.1 Nephila pilipes | reverse complement strand
TCCATCACTTTAATGACATTCCTTTAAAAATAAGTAAGTTTCAGTTGGAATAAATTTGATTGTTAAATTTTACGCATAAGTTAAATATTTTCTCCTTTTTTTGTACATAAAAGAACAGAGTCAAAACAAAATGGGGACATGACAAAAAAATACGTAAAGAGGAATTTTGAAAATTTACAACTGGGTTTTCAGATTAATGTATGTCAAAAAAGTTTTTGAGTTGTTATTAATTCACTCGTAGAGTTTTTACCTCTCTGATTTAATTTTAATAAAGGCTGTCTATATGTTTTAAAATGTAACACAAAGTATCAAACAATTGGGAATAATATCAAGCAAAACCAATCCAACACAATTGTAAATTTACTCCAAAATATTGTTATTATTGTTATTGACAAATAGTTAACTACGAAACGAAACTTCAGAAAAAAATCATGTTCTTTTTTTAATTTAACAAACTAGTTCTATGCAACTTTTACAAGGTTATTTTTTTATGTTTTTTTTTACTAAAATGTAGCTTAATTAAAGACAGAGCGAAATATTTTAAGATATATTTTAAGTAACAGAGAACATAAAAGGTCTTAAAAAAAAAGAAAAAAGTTTAAAATAAGAATAGAAAACAGAATGGAAATCCTTTCATCCTGTGTCAGGATTACTTTTGCAAGTCTTGAATAATTTGCGTTCCTCCGCTAAAATTCGTAACACAGGTTTCTGATTCTTTGACCTTTTTTTACGGTGAAGGTAAAAAAACTTTGCAGAGTCCACAAAAATATGATGGTTTAGATGTATGCGTATTTCATTTCAGTTCCAGAATGAACTTCTGCGAGGAAATATCTACCTAAATCATGAGCAAAAGGCTTTTGAGCTTAGACTTTATAAATTATGCATTACTTTTCCCATTTATTGTGAAACAAGTAAAGATAAAAACCGACAGTAAGCAGAATTCAGATGTCACCTTAAATTATTGATAAGAACACAAATTCAAAGGCTTTTGTTTTTTAACATTAACATTGCATAATTTGTATTTTCAACTTTGATTCACTAATAAGAAATTTCGATTAAAAATATATAATTAAATAGAAAAATAAAAGCTATGTCAAAATAAAGAGGTATTGGTAAGTAAAATAAATAACAATAACTGATTTAAAACTAATTGCTAATTTTAAGATGACTTTTCAAAAGAAATATTTATACTAAAATGTATCCTGAACCTGTGTCTAAAAGTTTTCTAATGTTTTAAAATAGTTTTTAAAGGATGTTTAAAAATGAACTGTATTATGAATCAGATAAAATAAATAACCAGAAAATAGCTTATCATAAGTTTACATGAAAAATAATTTTCTTAGAAATCCTTTATTAAGCACGAGTAAAAATTAATGAAATTAAAACTGCAATTAAGAATGCTATCGAAATTTTAGGAAACTGTAAAAAATGAATAAAGTTTTACACAATGAAGTTAGCACACCATACTGAAATTAAATAATATTAGATATATCTGAAAATAATCTAAAATAATTGTCCAGTATGAGACGTAAAAATCATTGAACTCAAAAGAATTGAAGAAACGTTAATGAAATTTTGCATGTAAAGACTCTTTGAATGAACAAGAAAACTACTCAGCATTGTTGCATAATAAAATTATAGATAAAGCTCCAGAGATAGGAATTGAGAATCCGGCAGGCGTATATAAGGAGCAATTCTCGATTTGATGTCTGTTACATGACTTAAGAGGATATTTACTGTGACGAGTATTGCAGTCGGCTTATTGGGCTTATTACGAATATATGTCAGAGTTTGAAAGAGGTTGCATGGGGACAAGAACAGTTCGACATTGAGACGAAGTAATATGATGATTTCTTTCAGCAAAGATTTATGAACAAAGAGAGATTTAAACGTTAAAACGACAAGGACGAGTTATTACCACAACCAAACGAGAAGACAGTGTGCGTTGGATTAGATATCATTACGCCGTATTCATCGCTATCAAACATCTGACACGTGACTCACATACAAGTTACCAACAAGATCAATGGATGATGTCTAAGAGAGTGAACTCTAAACTCGCGTCTATCATTGTTTCGCTTATCTTTCAGGATCGAGTTTAATAAAGTGATTCGCTGACTGGGGACGTATAACCCTTAGAGGCGAATACCGTTCCGGACTGTGATATGCCAGGGAGCCCTAACCTGAAAGGAAGGCTAAGCACTGGATCCTATCTATTTTAGAATTTCATCTACGCGTCAAAGAGAGAAGGGCTATCCAGTTAGTTACAGGTAATTTTTCTTCTACCTTAAGAGGTTCGGATCCGAGAGCAGCAATCGTGTACGTGGTGAAGACGGAGATACTGCACACTTGATAACAATTTGTTTGAGGACTTGTAAGCTGGAAGAATAATTGAAATTAGAAAAGGATCGAGCTTTCCTTCTACAACCGTATAGCCTTGGTTAACTTAGATCAGGCCTGAGTAACCCTCAACCTGCGGGCCGTATGTGGCACGCCAGGCATCAACCTGCGGCTCACGGAGCTAGGTCATCTGAATAAATGTTTAAAACTTGTACATTAAAGTACCAAAGAACATTCTACCAGAAGTCGTTGTATCATATACAACTACCATGGGAATATCTCACAACTAGACTCAACTTTTATCACAATTTTTCTTTAATCTTGTTCAGAAACAATTACGCAGCTCGTTTTAAAAATCGTACTGACCATTTTTTGGAATTGGGCAATACACAATTTATAACTAATCAGTGAACTTACTGAAGAGCACGTGTGGGCATTAATAGACATAGGAAGGGAATGCGAAACGCAGAAGAGGCGAAATAGTAGCAGCCAGTCTGTCTGCAACAAGCCTAATATATATAACGCAGAAGTATATTGTTTCAGACAGACTGACTGCTCGGTGTCTTTTGGTCGCTAATAATTTAGCACCAGCGTTATGTTGTAACTGCATGACAGTTTTTTAAATTGTATTTCGTGCATAATATTTAATTCGATAAAATGCAATTTCCCTTAATTTGTAGCAGAACATTCTTGATTTCTCAAATGAGGTTCATGAGGATTAATCACTTCCCACGACTCGAATAGTGAAAATTCTAGCAGTTTTTAACATGAGAAGTTGAATCGGACCGAATTCATCACTTGCTAATGCACACACACACACACACACACATATACATATATATATATATATATATATATATAATGCTGCCCACCTTAATAAAATGTATGTCCAAAGCGGATCGTAAAGTCTTTTAGGTCAGACAGGCCTCATTTAGATATATCGTGGCAGCAGTTGAAGCGTTGACCTCGGAATTCTCAAGAATAAGGACAACATATATAGCTACTATTTAATGTCAGTTTCAATCGCGTTAAACCACGACACTACAAGAACACTGTCTTCTGCACCGTCCTCGGAAGGGTAAATTGAGGAGACACCTTCCTTGAATGTAGAAACCAGAGGAGAGATTTTGTCTACAATTTAAGCGTTACAGTTCATGACTGACTCTCAATTAATCTCCCTTATCCTTAACACTTTAATAAGGGACAGACTCGGGTCTGAAATCAGTTGGGGATGTACAATGCGTTGAATGGCTCAATGAGTAGGCGAGTACAAAAGTGAGAGATAGTTAATGAAGGGCTCATCCAGACCGAGCATCAATGTATCGAGTAAAAACGAGATAAGCGAAAGATAAGGAAGTCGTCTCACGGATACCCGTAGGGCTCAATGTGCGAACTTTGAGGAGAGCAGCAGTCTTAATATGTGTCCTGATGAGTAGGACATACGCATCTAGAGACGTTCAAGGCAGTGAAAGGAAACTGTCCTTACTATCACACGCCACACAAACACACCGTAAAGAATAATGACCTGAGTATCAATTTTTTTTATAGCCATACCTTTTGATTAGTAAACGGGAGCTCATTTATATCACAGAATTTCTTAACTGAAATTCTGCAGCCCACTGTGCTATCATTCTTCTTGTGTCAAACCGCAGTTCCTTTTTAACAACTTAATCCAACTTCTTACGCTACTGCTTGGCATGAATTGCGTTAGATAGATCACCTGATATCCCTCCCATATCGCCCTTA
Organism: Nephila pilipes; assembly: GCA_019974015.1. Classification (NCBI taxonomy): domain Eukaryota; kingdom Metazoa; phylum Arthropoda; class Arachnida; order Araneae; family Nephilidae; genus Nephila; species Nephila pilipes. The sequence continues at coordinate 270,327 of BMAW01064684.1, read as the reverse complement.
AATTACATTTTAGATGGACTTAATGAGAAGGCACCTGCAACCATCTCAGAATGCTTCGGATTAAGTTTGACAATTGGGAACGATTAAGGCGAGAAACTTCGTAGGACACTCCTTGAACTATATAAGTATGTATCACGTCAAACTACATCTTCCTTTTAAGGTAGAGTTGAGGCAAATTATTATTGACTTCCTTATTTTGTAACAATAGAATTCAGAAATAAGACAGTCCTTCATAATTCATCGATGTTTATGTCTTGGAGTGTAAGTTACTCATAAGATTTCTAGCAAAATAGATTAATATTAATATTTTTTGGAATAAATATTTTAGCGAATTCAAAATTTCATTGAAATTTTAGTCTGCATGTTATTTAAATATAATATTAAAAACGAGTAAATGGAAATAGCTATGAAAATCTTTTCAGTCGCAAAATAGTTTTATAACTAGGGCATCGAAACTCACAGGAAAAAAAATGTTTATTTTTTTTATAACAAGCACATTGTGTTCATATGTTTTTTTTTCTTTTTTGAAACATTTTTATATCAATTAAGCATGCAATACAGACAACAAAAAAGTTCAACAATTTTTCAAATATATAAAAGTTTCTCTTTGAATATGCAGAATTTATAGTTTCTCATCCCTATAATTACATTGGTCATAAATATTTGATACTATATTTTTGGGCAAAGTTAAATTGGTTTATTTTAATTTTTTTCCCGAAATATAAGTATTAAATTAAAATATAATTTTCTTTTAAACTTAAGTTTCGTAAATTTAACTATAGAATACTTTCACATTTTGCTCTTAATAATGATTCCTCTTTAATTTGCAAAAAAAAAAAAAAAAAACCTAAAGAAACTATTTTTTCTAATATATTTTATGCACTCTTTTTCATTTAATTTTTCTTCTCTGTAGTAATATTTCGAAGACTTCGCTACACTGCCATTCGATTAAAGAGCTCAAATTTTTGCTTTTCGATAGATTTTCGCGATTATAAATATGTCAATAAATTTTAATTTTTTTCAAAAGAACTTTATAATTTGAACACTTTTTAAATATTCATTTTTTTTTATTCTTAAAATAATTCCCGAGCACCATTAGTATCACGGAAGACGAACAGAAGTAAATAAAACAAACATAAAGTAAAGCAAAAGTAAGACAAATGAAAAAAGAATTGCAAAATAATATCTGAGAAAGGGAAACAAATGAATGAAAAAACAAAGCAAATTATTGAAGAGTTACAAAATAAAAGAGGTGGAGTCATAAAATCAAAACTATAAAGTTACAAAATCAAATAAATGAAGTTACAAAATAAAGACAACGCCGCTTTACTGGAAACAAGTTGGAACAAATTAGAGACAAGATTTTGAGAGCATTCAGTTTGATTTTCAAGCATTTTCTTTCTTTCTTTAACTCTGAAGAAGAAAAAAAAGAGTAAGATTTTTTATTGAAATCTAACGTTTTTTTCTAAGAAGTAACACGGACAATACCCTACGGGTCTGAGCTCATCCAAAACGGTTTAGAACTACAAACCAGGAGACAATCCATCCGCACTCAGCATTTACTAATAAAGAAACATTTCAAACAAGAAAAAGTAAAATATAACAGTACATGTTGGAATAAATAACATAATTACGAAATTCAAAGGTAAATAAAAGCTTAGAATGTGTTTACAGATGAGGAAATGTAAGTGACAGAAATAAAAAAATTAACAATAGAGTTTTCTTGCTAAATTAAGACATATAACAGGCGAAATACAAAAAGCGTTTACAAACTCGTGAGCTGAAAGTGAAATATTAGACAAAAATATATACGTATACAATTATAAACACACAATATTCAAAATTTAAATATTTATTGATGTAAAAAATTGAAACAATTAAGAAATTTGCTGTCTAATTTTATGAGCCGTAAGAATACAGTCATTAAGCTTAAAATACAAACTGGATTTTACACAGTGACTTCAGCCGAATAGGTTTTGCTTCATCAATATGACAATTTTAATGAAAACTTTTAGTAAAAGGGCAAGAGAAAACGTAGTGGTCAGCCTTTTCAAGTGAACCACAAGAATATAAATTCATATTTTTCAAATTAAAATGATTTAAATAATAGATGAATTCTGAAAAACAAACGAAGTCGATTGGTGAAGGATCTCGTAATTTTGAACTTCAGACAGGTGACAAGGATGACACCTGAACTGGCCCCCTTTCTCCAAACTTTCACAGTACGCCAACAGAAGGTTATGGACCTCGCTAGATTTAACATACATCAGTCCCGCTACTCGGTGAATCTTGTGATCATGACTGCTAGGCTACCATGTCCAGGTCTCTTGTAAAGATTGCGTTTATTGCAAAATATATTTGCATGTTTAAAAGCAACAAAAGCATTAATTACATTTAGATCAATTGTACTGTACAATAAACGCACATACCGTTTCCTAGTTTCCTTTTCGCATGTATATATGGTACCTAATTTATCCGTAATATTTACTCGCCTTCAGCTTATTAAATAATAAAATACTTTACCTTATTTTTTTCTCTCATCTAACATTTTGGCCTAATGTTAAATCAACGAAGAATTGAAATTTATTATTTTTTACTGCACACTTCAAACAAAGGTAATATCCAGTTGAAAACAAAATCATACGAAAAGTATTTTTGCATCACGTGACACCTGTCGAACATTATTTGAAATAAGAGCCATCTAGAAATACTAAAATTATTTTTCCATACATGCTACTGAAATAGATCTAAATGAATAGACTTAATCAGTTGCACATGTTTGAAAAGTTAAACATTAAAGAAATTTATCGAATTAAGAACTACTTGAAATATAATGTCATAATTAAAACTCAAAGGAGCTTTCACGAAATAAATTATAGATATACGCGAATTAAGCACCCTAAGGGTAGAGAGGTTAAACTCTAATTAATTTAACATATTAATATTTAACATATAAAACATATTAATTTTAAATTAAATATCGTATAGTGTTATTATAACTTGAAATTTGATAAACTTAATAGTTTTGAGTGATTTTACTGTGCATCCATCATTAATTAAGTCAGATATTTTCTAAAATTAAATAGAAAAAATGATGATTGATTATGAATCTGTACAAAAGTTTTAATTCATACGCTTAGACGTTTTTACATGTTGACCGGCTTATTCAAGTACATTAAACGGCCAGTTTGCTCAAATCTATTATAATTCTATGACTCAATGTTGTGTTTCAAATCTAGTATATTGCAATATATTATAATAAATTTGAAACAAAGTAATACGGATTTCCTTTTCTTTTCAAAAAAGGAAAGAGATACGATGTTTTGATACAGCTATTTCTAAACTTCTTATGTTATCGTACTTTAATAGAACGAATTTTACGAAATGTAAAATATAGATAAATCAATTTTAATATATATTTTCAAATCCTGAAGAATTGTCTAAAATATGTACCTCAATTTTTGGAAAGAGGAGGTTAATATAATTGTAATAATATCTTTATTTCGAATATCAATGATTTTCATGAAAACTGTTTATATAAATATGTCGAAAATTCAGAAAAAAATAGATAGAGATACAATTTGTCAAAATGTTGAAATAAAATTCTCAATAACATTATAATAAAAACCAAATAAAATTATCTTGCAGATATTTTAAAAATAATTCATATGTATTGAAAACACCTCCTTCCATATCTCCTTCCTTTTTCTTTATATATTGCAACAAAACAAAGGTTTTACTCAAATTTAGATCTTGTTATTTTTGAAAAAGTGTACATATTTCTCGTTTATGGTCTTAAAATGAATTTTTCAGGATGAATTGGTTTAAAGTGAAAATTGCTTAAGATATTTCTCAAAAAAAGCATTGAAATAACTAAATTTTGATTTTATAATTATTATTTTTTATATTTTTTCAGTTTCTTTATACTCTCATTTTGTCAGTAAATTGGCTAACTTTTATTTTAAATATTTAAAGATTTAATACATGCAGATTCATACGTTATATTTCTTTCATTTAACTTTCTCTTACGAAAGTGAATTTTATATCTCTTCTTACACGCATGATTATGACATCAAGAATTTTATTAATAATGATACATATTTCAAGATCACCTTATTATAAATAGATTTATTAATTAAAAGGTGAAGTGCTTAATCGTCGAAAAGTTTCTCTGTATTCAAAAAATCTTGATTTCTCCAGGAACTCCATATCACTAACCATTTTCTACATTTATTATTTAAAAGCTTCCATCTAGAGCTAAGGACATCGGCATCGGATGAATATTTTAGTGGATTTTTCTTCACAAAAATGATGTAATTTAATGAAGATAGCCGTATGCTTTAAACATTCGCATATTTTAGCTTTATTTGAAAATGCTAGTTTATTATTACTAACAAGATATTGTAAAAGAAGGGAGCGGACAATTTAGTCACTTTCGCATAATTAAATAACATTGAAAAAAAAACATTACTTATTTCAAATCGAATTCAATAAGAGTAATTATCATAATATATAAGCAAAAAAGAGAAAATCTAAATTTTAAAATTTAAATTTCAGAGTACCATGAAATATTAATAAGTACATAATTTTGTTTGGAACAACAATTCTTATAATTCAAATAAACTAAAAGATCCGTGGAACAATTCTCTCTTCTAAGGAAAATTTTATATTAGTTCTAACTATTTATTTCAGAGACAAATTTCATATAAGTTTTAAATTAAAGTAAAAAGAATGGATTTATATTTTAAGACAACATATTTCTTTACTTTATAAAAGAAATATATTAAATTAATTTTATGATCAGAAACATAATTACTACTTCAAATTCTAAAAGGCAATAAAATTGTTATAATTTTCGAGTTATTTTGTTAAACGTGCTTATGTATATTTTTGAATTTATGTTGTACAGATCGATTGTCCCTAATTTTTTAATCTTCATTAGCTAATTGGAATCCCTTTGTATGTAAATTCCAAACATTCTGAAACACTTTGTACTTCCTGCTTCATTTGTTAGTATAGATATCTACCAATTCATTGAATTTTTTTTAAATATTCTGCATAATTCATTAAGAATAATGAATAATATTTACAAACAAATTGTAAATTTAAAACTTAATTGAAAAGCTAATATAACCGTTTAATCATTTATTCAAGTACATTTGAATGTATGACAGATATTCTCAATCCCTTCTTCCAAAGGGAGTGAGATTACTAAATGATAGGAGGCACAAGTAAATCTAAAAGAAAATATTATTTAAAAAAATGATTAACTTACTTAACTGATTAACTTATTGAATATATATATATATATATTATTACATATTAAAAAGAAAATACATATTTACACTAGTATAATACTCTTATAAATAAGATTGCATCAGTATTTCACAACGTATTTTATAATTAATATAAATATTACATTAAAACCAAATTTAATATTTATTAGGGGCACTGTTGGACCTGTCTTACTGAGCAAAGTTTTTCAAAGGAAGGTTTAATATTAGAAATAGACACTCTGGTTGCTTTTAATATATATAGCTGAGATCTATAATTTGTTTTCAAAGCTACATTTGCAAATCTCCGGTTTAACAAAGTTAAGATGTTAAAAATGATAACAGTTTAGAAATGCTTGTGTTTTCATTATAGGAGTTTCATTAATTTAGAGCAAATGACTCACGGGGTCTTTATTTGCTTCAGTACTGGTCAACCTAATAGTGAAGTTTTTTTTTGCTTCTTTATATATCCACTATGAGTGCATTATTTACATATGCATTTCTATTACGGGGATGTTCAGTAAAAACTACTATAATCTAACACAATACCACACAAAACTTAATTCTAAGAATGATAACTAGATCAAAAAAATATATGAGAAATAATGAACTGAGGAAAACTCTCAAAGTAACTACTTTTATAAAATGCATTTAAACCTCTTAATAAATTTCTTTAATTCCCTGCCTAATGTTGATAATATTAATTTGAAAATTACTACACGCTAATTTAAAAAACTAAAACACCCAGGAAAATTTCGTTTATACCAATAAGCTCCACCCCCATACACTTCTTCATTTTTTGCAAATTTTTCGTTAATTTCATTTCACCTCACTGTTATCTTACTTGTAGTTTAATACGACAAATAATACATTTTTAACTCATCAAATTTTCTGATAACTCATAAGTATACCAGTACTGAACAGATTCCGTCCATTTTGCAATTCATACACAAACTCAATCAGTAATAGCAATATTTTGGCTACATTTTTTCATGAATTATTCACAAATTAGCGATACGTTCATACTCCGCCTACAATTACAAAAATTTATCCTTCTCACCCAATGGGCGGACAAAGAGCTATTACTTTCCATCAAACAAAATACAGTCTTTCTTTTATCTACAGAACACCTAAACTTTCACTTTTTTACATATCTTCTCTTCCGTATCCCTAAGAATTTCAAGAATCGGCAGCAGTAAACCATTTTTACTGTTTCATTTCCCACAGTTTGTTTTGATCTCAACATTCCAAGAGACGTCACAGGCTACTAAATGCGGGTTTTAAGCCGCAACGTGATAGATTCTATAGCTTAGAAGGAATGACATGAGACAGGGACTGACTGTAATTGAACGTTGCAGCATTTATAAGCGTTTGTGTCAAATTTGTGTGGACGTTTCAGAATATTCAAGACAAATTGGAACTTCTCGTGAAGCTCCACAAATTACCGATACGGTGAATGTTAGACAGAGAGTAATAAAGAGGCCTTGATTCTAGTTTTGTCAATGCAGCAAATCGGTGTTGCCAAATATCAATAAATTTACTTAATCTTGGTAATTTGTACGATCTGTAATCAAGATCGTAAGCTAACTACGTCTGAGAGAGTCGTTCGTGAGAGCGTCAAAATACATTATTATTGTATGTATTTTGATTGTATGAGATGGGGGCGTGTTGGAAAATTATGATTGAAAACTGGATTGCATTCACTGAAATGTTCAGAAACACTGATACTCGGTGATCATGACTTCTTAAACGTATAATGAAAGTCCTCAGTAATGCTGATAATTTATGATATCCTTAAGGGAAAAAATATTGAAGTAAATGAATAAATGACAGAAAAATTTGGGAAAAGACAGGTTTTAATACAATTAATTAATGTAGTAAAATATTTTTACAAAATACATACTGTAATATATCAAATGAAAGTAATAAGTTATTCTATTTTGGGGAAATCAAAGACAACAACAATAAAACCAGTCTAAAAGCTAGTATTTCAATGAAACGTGTCTGACTGATTCAGAAATTGTATAAGGATTTGTACATATATTTTCATTGAATAGCAGTGAAACCTACGAGTTTTTCACATTAACATTGTATATTTTCAGAATCATTTTCAGTTTCTTTATTCTGGATTTTTCTTAAAACCAGTAAATGATTTAACATGTATACGATGGTATATATTTTCCTAGTAAAATAAGCAAACAATTCTCCATATCAAACTATTGTCCTAATTTGTTTTGAAATCAAAATAACTAATCAATTAATATTTCTTGAAGATATTTAGTATTAAAAATAGTTTAATTTGGGAAAAAATATAATCACGACCCATATGAAAAAAATATTCCCTGGAAATGCTGTACGAAAGAAAAGATGAAAATAAGAATATTAATATCTATTTCTAAGTGAGAATTTCGGGAACAAAAACATCCTTTTTCTTTTACAAGTTATTTTTCAGAAGTAATCCTTTGATTGAAGAACCTCTTTTCCTAAATTTGCTTTCGCAAATGCAGGCCTGAGTATTTTTAGGTTTTTGAATAGTATAGAATCTGATGTAGAATATTTCAAATGAATAAT
>BMAW01064684.1:197157-262473 GCA_019974015.1 Nephila pilipes | reverse complement strand
ATTTTACTGTATTTATTACAAAAGCTCTTACGGCTAATTTTTTATTAAATGACGCTTAAGGTTTGCAGTTCTTCCTCGTGTGAAAATTAGGAATTTTTTTCAATGAATTCGAGTGTCATCGACTTCATTTCTAAAGTTATCACTTAGTTCTTCAGCCAATTGAAAAATAGTATTATTTCTTGTAAAATATATTTGAAGTCTCTTTGTACAGAATCCAGGCACATTAATACTTGTTAAATTTAGAACCTTACAGAACACTTGTTGATGCCATTTGTGAGAGCCTCTTTTGAACCAGGTATGAACGTGGAGTTAAACTTTACACATCTTTACCTAAGTAATATGAAGTGCAGCTTATCTGTTGTTTATTATCTCCTCCAGGAAATATATTTTTGCGGCAACCGTTTCTTCCTCGTAATAATCTTTTATAATTATCCTATTATTTTGTACTCCCGTCTCTATTACTTTCAACCATTCCTATTATTCACCTTCTATTACTTCACTACATATCAATTTGTATATTATAATTGATTTGCATAAATTACAAGTTGAGTTAAGTAGTGTACGGGAAACAACGTCCAGTAAATGTTTACAAGGACAGTGGAAGGTAGGTAGGCTTCATTGTCGTTACAAAATTTAAACCTCAGACAGAATATTCAACATCTATTCAGTTTTGTGTTCGAGTCCTCCAAATGGGCACAAAACATATACCTTTGCAGATCATTGTGATTCTATGTTCAGTAATTCTCAAAATTTAGATAAAAATTTTCTTTGTACATATATGACCACTTAACGATGAAATCATTTAATGACTCATATTAACTCATGACTGTAAAAATGGATATACGTATACTATATATATTTTTGCATAAATATATATTTATAACAGAGAAAGCGATACACTTTTCGAAAGTCATTTCATGTGTGCGCAGAGATATCTAAATTCGCCACTGTGATATGAAACTGAAGATGAATTTAATATGTTGGCCTTCCATGTTCCGTACCATAGCCAAACAGATCGCGTTAAGTGACGTCATGCTAGTCAGGAAACAATTTAGGAGTCCCTGTATGTCGGTCTCGTTCCTGCATCAAGACAGGCTTTAGCGCGGAATGGTAATAATATGGAAATGTTGAGATGCAATTGCTCTTCTAAGAACATAACAAATATTCTCAAAAGAGTAAAGATCTGGGGATCTGGCTGGTCAATCCATGCGGTGAATATCCTCACTTTGTTGGAATTGTCGACCAGCTGAGCCCGGAACGAACATTGTGAACCATTAACAAGAATTTAGGACGAACGGTGTCCCTGGAAGGTCCAACATAGGACTCTAACATCTCCTCTCTCTACTTTATAGCCATCAGGGTCCTTTGTCAAACAAATGCTGGAACGAGCATTAATATAACAATTTGCTTGTCCAACCCTTTAATTTTTCTATCTGCTGGCTCACATGTAATGTGGTCAGCTTTCAAGGATCGCTAGTTTTCGACACATGCGGTGCATATGCAGGGTACGGCAGAAGTAACTCCCAAATTTCTCACTACTACTGTCCCGGAACTAATTGCGCACCATTAATTGGGAACTGGCTTTGAGTAGAAAACGCTTTACCATTTCAATAGCCATCATGGCGGGGAGCAGTTAGCATCGTGCTTTTATAATAGAGGCGTTTTTAAACATGGCTACTCTGTCATCACTTCACAAATTCGTAGAACTTTGACTGAAATGTTAAAGTTCCTGATAAGAAAACCATTTCATTATGGATCCGAAATTTCCGAGAAACAGATTAAGCTTTAAAGCGTAAACCTCCTGACATACTTCGTAGTTTATGGACACCTCAGCGAATTGAAGCAGTGAAACAAGCCATTCTGAGATCTTTGTAATGTTCAGACAGCAAGCATGCTGTTGCTATGAGGATTCCTGACCGAAGTGTAAGAAAAATGTTACGCTTCGACCTGAATGTCCATCCTTACAAATTGATGGTCGTGCAGGAACTTAAAAACAGTGATTGGACTAATCACAGAGCATCCTCTGAGTCTATTCTGAAAATTGTTCACCTTGAGGTTACTCTTCTCTCAAGTGATAAAGCTCATGTACATTTGTCTTGTTACAGTAACTTCTGCCCATTATGTGTATATGTTACGTAACTTCCTGTAGCCGAAACAGTACGAGCGTGGAAGTTTAGCTGTGTGATTCCAAAAAGATGGTGCCACAGTCCATAGAGTCAGAATATGGATGGATTTGATGATAGAAATGTGTCCGGAGCATCTGATCTCACTACGAGGTGGTATTTCATGACCATTAAGTTCCAAGATTTATCGCTTTTCGATAGCCTTCTCTGAGAATATCTGAAGTCATTAGATCCTAAGAATAGGCCACGATCTACGAAAAAACTGAAAATTGCTATCTGCTAAGAAATTGCGACAATACCGCATTAAATTACTTGGAGAGTAATATAGAACTTCTGGGTGAGACTTCAGAAATGCATGGACAGTGAAGGTCGGAAAGTGGACGATATTATTTTCAAAGCGAAGTGAAAGTGAATCGGAAAAACAAAATAGTAATTGGCAAAAAAATGGATCTTTCAAATTGTAGAATGTAATTTTGAATAACACCTGTCATTGCTTTATTATTTAAGTTTGAAATTGTAGAGCTATTTTTGCCGTTCACTGTATCTTGTACCACTACGTAAGACAATTTTTTATATCACAGTTCTTATTAAATAATTATCTAATAATATTTGTTTTAGTGGAAAAAACTTTCAATATTCCATATTAAAATTAAATATTAGGAAACGAAACTGGAATATTTTGTAGGTAATATGAAAAGATATAAAAAATCACTGAACAATGAAAAATAATAATTATTGACATCATGTAAAGCATGAAGGGATTAAATTCGGAGTCCTTATTCAAAAGGTATTTAATCAACAGTAGCGATATCAGATGTTAATTATCACGAAAGTTATGTTATAATAATTTTAAACAATTTCGCGTAATAATGTGACCAATTTGTTTTCAAATTTGACTAATTAACGAGAAGAATTGCTACTCTCAACGAAAGCTAAAATGATAGATTTTAACATAATATCAAATGTATGAAAAAACAACATCAAAGATAAGACACAAACTTCGAATTCTTTACAATTATTTGACAGTGGGTTTAAAAATTTTGGAGTGATGTCTAATATATTTTCTAACGTAATTTGTCCTATCATTTCAAATTTGTAATTTTTTGTGAAAGTATTGTTATACAGTATAAAAAAATATTTTTTTTTTAATTTTGGGTTCTTTTAAAAACATTTTCTATCGCTTGATACGTTTTATATCTTCATTTCCATAGAATAAAAGTATTTAGTGCAGGACTACAAACTATCATTATCCCTAATCATATGTTTTCCTTCACGTGCATTGATTGTTTCTAAATGTGTATCTGGCAACGATACAGATCACACACGTCATTATACTCAAACCCGCTGTTACCATTTCAATCTTAACACCAATTAACGCTTCCACCCGAACAACCGAAATCCATTGCGAGTATAATGATGATTGATTGGAAGATTTCCTTTGATTCCCATTTAGCCAATTAAAACAGCTCTTATTAGACGGATGTAATGATCGCGATTACAATCAATTGCAAAGTTTCCCCTGCAATAATTGTAACCAAACAAAAAGAAGTAGTGCTTTGGTTCTGAATTCAAAGCACTTCAACGAAACTTCTAATTAACGGTGAAATTTGCAGTTGCTTATAATTATACATTATTTCAAAAGGACCTAATATAGAAAGGATTTAAACCGTGCAAAGAAAGATACTTAATTATATATTCAAAAAGGTTGAAACAGTTAAATAGCTTCCTTTCTTCTTGTGAGATATTGTTTACGCTCTATTGAAACGTGAAATTATTAGTTTTCTAAATTTATAACATTTATAATATTTCGTCAATGCTACTCATATCTTAGTAATAAATTATAAAATCTATTATTATGAATAGTACAATCAGAAGAGATTGTAAGTTATTGCTCACATTCTAAGACGTAAATAATGACATTACGAGTATAAAATGTATTAATTTCAAAAAGCAAATAGTTCTGAAATTCCCTTGTTATTTATGCTTATATTGTAAAAATGTTTATTTAAAATGTAGTTCATTATGTGTATATGAACCCTATGAACTCGAAATTATATCTGTGTAATAATAATTCAAATAATTGTGTATAAGTTAAGTATCTTCAAAACAAGTGCCAAAATTTATTAAATAGTGAACCATTAACACATACATAAATTATAAATGCAACTCACCTCTAACATTGAATAGATTTATTAAGTAAAGATGCTAGTTATTTCTTATCATCAAAACATTTGGATTATATCTATCTTCTTTTAATTAAACCAAACTTTTTCACAATTTCATCAAATGAATCTTTACATTGCAATAATTAGAATAAATGAAAAGCAATTTATTAATTAGCAAGGATTAATTAATTTCATTTTAAGCGAGTTTGAAGTTCTAATATAAATGCAAAGTTTCAGAATTTATGAAGTTTGGATAATATGAAAAGAATCGTTAAATACTACACACAAGTTAATATATTATTTGCTTAAAATAACTTAACAAGAAAGATATTGGTTATTAAAATTTGTTTTTATTATTTCCATTGCATCTATTTACTTTTATTCAAACTTTGAAGAAATGAAGGTTTCTATATTTCATTTATAAGTTTTCGTACTCAGTGTATGTCTTCTGCAAAATTCTCAGATATTTAAAAAAAATCGTAGAAACTAGCATTATTGCAAATGACTAAACAGTTTTCTCAAAATGTATTTGTTATAACATTTGTCTTAATGAGATTAAAGTACATTTAATTCTTATTATAAAAATTTTAAGTAAAATGAATTCTACAACTAAAATTATTATTAAATGATACGAAATTTACTTTGGCGCTCTTTCTTATCTTACACTTTTTTGTCCGCTTTAACCCTCTAGCTCAAGAATAATGTAAAAAGCAAAGAAAAAAAATCATTCCAAGGAATTAATATACTTAAATTCCTGTTTTAAATTCTGTGGAAAAGGTAATATTTGTTCAGCTTGATCTCATTAAAGGAAATTTGAAGAATCTCATATGAGGCTTGTAGGTTTCAAATGTTGCAAGCATGCCTATTCAGGAAAATGAAAGGAAATATGCAAGTGACAAATTTAAGCTAATTTTTATATTTGTTTTAATGCTCTAAGAGATGTTTTAGCAGTAATTAGTTAATACAATTAAATGAGAAATATATTAGAAAAATTATCTCGAGTAAAAAGCCTGAAACCACTCAGGACATAGTACATCCATGCATCGAACACATATGTATCTAATTTTTCCTGGGACAGTCAGATATGTGACACTTGGAAGATACTTCCTCTTAGTTTTAGCCGGATAATGCTGACCACCATCTTTTCTCAATTCAGCAGGAGCTTGCAATTTTCAGCGTTTCTTTGTTGAAGGATCCCCCAATTTAAATGGTCTGCCTTTCTTTTTTCTCTGAGTCGAACTACCTTTATAAATAAGGGAACTCGCAATGGATGATTTAAATTCTAATAAATCCATATAAGAATTCATTTTAGGATCCAATTTTCAAGAGATCCAACAATCTACGAATCAAAAATATTTAGCATACGGTGAAAAATTCGTACGTACCACCGTTTACATCGTAGCTTATGTCTATACAGACCTAATAATGAATCCATGAGATCTACTCCACCTATATTTTTATTATACATTTCGATGGAAGCAGGTCTTGGAATTTCGGTAATACATTTTCCTCGCATGTTCCAATATTTCACAGATTCTACAAGACTTGCTCAAAGAAATGTTGAGGCTACATGAACAACTGAGTTACCGAACCACCTTGTTATTGTTGTTTTTATATTCTTGTAGGATAATAGAAAATGTGCCTCTTGGACCACGTTTCATTTCATTGATAAGTTTCAATTTATTTGTAGCTTCTTGTAATTTATTTGTATGTACTGTTCCCGTTGAAACTATTTTCCATTCTACAAGCTTCATCAAAAAAAAGATTGTTGTGAGTAAATTGTCAAAAACTACTATGTGATTCTTATCCATTATAAGCTTACAAAACCTCAATAAAACACCTCTAACTTCTCCAAATTCTTAACGAAATTCCAGAAGTTTAGCCTTTGCACGTTGATAAATTTCAAAGGCATAAACATAGCCAGAAATTCCAACTAACACCTAGGAATTTATTCTCCATTAATTGGGTTTTACGTATTGTTTGATATATGACTTTCTTTTGAACGGAATCATCATTTCATCCACTGACAAATATTCTTTTAGGTTGCAGTTGTCGCCAAATAATCAAGAAAAGTGGTCTAATGTTGGTCTGATTTCATACGGCTTATCTTTACTGGGAGATGCATTACTTGGAACAAAATGAAGGTATTTCCATATCTCAAAGAAATAATTTTGAGTCATTTAATCATCAATTGTGCTTAGTATCAAGCCATGTTTTGGTGCCCAGCAAAGTTTTAATCTGAAATACTGAAGGTATGTCTTAAAATTTATTCCTAAAAATACCTCCAGTTCATGAAGAGTAAGGACAAAATTTTCTTTCCCTTTTAATGCGGCATACATGTTCGATTGATGCACTATTTCTTCTAAAAAGCATGTTGGGAAAATTTTTATAAATAATCAATAGGAATATTTCCAGATCCCTGGAATTTCTGATTTCCTTAAAATCGAGGTATATTGTTAGCAAGATCATTATCTTTTCCTATTTACTCCTTTTGTATAAAAAATTATATACAAACTATTTTTAAGGAAATTTATTGGAACTCCTTTCGTTTTATTTCTTAATGAAGTTGCCCTTTACAACCACGTATTACTTTAACCCCTTCACTACCGGAGGGAGAAAAAAAAGTGATTCCCTGGGCCCGCGGCTTCTTACCACGGAGTGTCACGATTGCGCCCAGACGATTTTAGATATTGGGCCTAATTCGCGAAAAAAATTCTTCTAAAATCGGCTATTCGTTAGAATTTTTGGTTTTTACATATATTATTTAAAATGCATTAAACTTAATATATACGAAAGAAAAAAAAAGATTTAATCGAAAATTGTATGTTTTATTCATATAATTATTACATAATTATTATATCTTTTACGAAAATACAAAATATACTTACATTTGTTACATAAATTTCATGGTGTAATAATGTACCATTACATGAAATATTAAGATATAAAAAATGAATCTTATTTCGCTGAAAGGTATTTTTATATAAAAAGGTTCTTCAATGCGTAGTCCAACGTCACATGTCTTACACACATATTTTGTCAAGTTTTGAGACTTCACACAAGATTTTGAGCATACGCACATCTTTTCCTTCCTTTCCCCCCCCCCTTTTAGTTGCTATGTACAGAGTTGGATTACTTTCGCTAACATCACTGTCAGGTTCATTCATTGATTCGCAAATCTCAGTATCAGATAAATACTTTCTTTTCGTCATGAATGTCACTACAAATAAAAAAACAACCGAATGAAACGAACAGCTGAGAGCATCTGCTATCAAAAGCCTAACCCCCATAAACATCCATAAATTCTCATTCGAACTTCTAAGAAGCAAGCAAGGAAGAAAAAGGCAAACAGAAGGAAGTGCACCTTTTAAATCAAGTCAATTTCATTTAAAGAGCTGCACCGCAACACGTGTTTTTAACAATTACCCCCCTCTTGATAGCCGGAAGTGAAATCCTAGCCCATATCATCAAAGTCAACACTCCAAATAAGCTATCTGTATAGATTTCGCGGTATTGTAACGCCATGTAGTAACATGTAAAAAAATCAAATAAAACGTTCTCCTCAAGCGTATCTCTATTGATATACGCTGGGCACAGGAGAACAAACGCGAGCGTATCGCATTTGATACGCGGGTTAAGCCTCAAATAAGGCAGTATGGTTTTTAACAAATATGAAGCTCATTTTTGGAATAAAATAATTTTATTGGGATTATATGACACGTGTATGTCTTATAACAGGGAAACAATTTTACTTACCTCATTTGCAAATATATTACAGTAACAAACAAATGATTCTATTTCTGCATTCCCTTCTTACAAAAAATCAAAGATTTCAATTTTCCAAGACTGGTGCTACCAGCTGTTATGATATACTAAAATAATTTTAGTCATATATTTTTTATAAAATGTAAAAAATATATAAATTTTCTCACGAATGTCTAAAGTTTCTTAAGAAGCAAAAATATTGTATTCATTACACTCAGGTAAACTGGATATTCACGAATAATTTTTAGTACAGTATGAAGGCTGCATTAAAAAATAATTAGCATAAAAGGCATTTAATTTTTAACATTTTTTGCAGAGGCATGAGCATAAAATGGATTGATAAGTTTAACAACCAAGAATTCAAGACAAAAACAGAAATTTCCTAATTTGAAGATAAAAAGCACTTTCTGATATATTTGAACTGCCTAAAAGGCATCAGTTTTTAAAAATGAATTTAAATTTCACTTGAAGTGTATATTTTACTACATTTTCTATCATAATGACAAATCAAATAGTGTAAGTAAGCATTTTCAAAATAAAGCAAAAAGTAACGAAGTACTTTGTAACAAATCAAATGCTCCTACATATTTAATTTTCTGAGATCGACGATTTCTTTAGTTTACTTGTAAAATACAATTATATATGCATGAACGTAAATAAAAGAAAAGGTATTTAAAGACTGGCAATTATAAGAAATTAAAAAAGTCTGATTTGTATTTAATTGAACTTAAAATAATCTTTCTAAAAAATGTCATGTACTTAACATTTCTATGCTGCGAAGAAGCACAAATAAATACTTTTAAGTTCACATGATACGTTAGAGCATAAAAAGAACACGAATAATTACTTTATTGTCAGGATTTAATTACAGTAAATTAGTTAAGAAATATCGTAAACCAGTAACTCAGCTTTTAGTTTCATAATTCATTTGGAATATTAATGTGGATAATTATTTTTGATAAATTTTCAGTCTGAAGGGCTTCAACTTAACTATTAAATTTTTATACGCATTATTATTCTAAATAAGCAATTAATTATTGGTATCATTAAGTAATTAGAAAAATCAGTATTTAAAAGGAGAAGCAATAATTAGATTTGCAAAAATTGATAACGCTATTTTCTTATTAAATAGACAAAAATGTGTTTAAATTTTTACACTTCGTAATGCTTTATAAATAGAAAAAATATTGAAATTTATTTTTGAATCAAATTTTCTACATGTGTTCTTGTAGTATTTTAACATAAGAAACCTGCCAATAACAAACCTGTTAAAAAGGCAAACTCTAATGCTTCTCTTATGTTTGATTGAAATTAAAAACTAACATAAAATATTACAACATACTTTCAGAAAGGAAACAAAAATTATTGATTGGTTATAGCAAACTTTCTGCATAATAAATACTTAAATAATTCATTATCATATCTGCTTTTCTTTATACGTTATTACACATATTATCTATAAATAATAAAGTTTTAAATGTTTTTGAATATTAATAGTAAGTTTATCAGTATTCTGTAACTATATTTTCTTTTGTAAGTTTTGTGAATATTTAACATTTTTAGATATAACTGTGCTTGTTGATAAAGAATAGAGATACTCGATAACTGATAAAAGAGCTGAAAGATTTAAGTAAGAAAAATTTTCCCAGCAAAATCTACCAAACAAATTAACATTAATAGCTGTCACAATATTATGTACTCAATTAATTATTTCAAAATAATTTACAAATTAATATATAAAATAATCTTTATTCATATTTCTCGCATATTTCGTGGTTCTTATTAAAACTTTACAATAGCCGCCTCCGTTTGGAGTGGTGTCGCGCTCCAAGGGATTGGACTACAACCGAATGGAATCAGGTCATCTTTAGCGACGAATCCAGATTGAATTTGGGTAGTGATGAAAATCATGTATATGTGGTGAGGCCCCTTGGTGAACGTCTCAATAATGCTTTTGCTGTACAGCAGAGCACCACTTCCATAACTGGAGTGATGGTATGTGATGCCATCGCGTACGACACACGGTCACCCCTAATACTGATCCTAGGCAACATGATAGCCAGAGGTAAGTTCGTGTTATTCTTCAGCCACATATGTTGCCACTCATGGCAGGGATTGCAGGAGCCATTTTTCAACAGGGCATTGCTTTCCCACACACAGCAAGGGTTTCCCATAATTGAATGCACTACATTTCCACCCTTCAATGGCCTACTCGATCCCCAGATTTATCACCAATCGAGCATATCTGAGATTTTTTTAATGACGGCAAGTTGGACAGCTTACGAGTTTGGTCGAATTAAATTGCCTTTACAGGAAATGCGGAACGAGATGCCGCAGGACTTGTATGATTCAATTCCTGACAGTATCACGTCATGCATTCATGCTTGAGGTGGCCCAACAGGGTGCTAAAACCTCCATTCATTTGTAATTTTTCCCAGAATAAATGATCTTTTTTCTTCAATTCTTAATCCCTTTCTTACATAAATGTTGTACCAACATATGAAACTATTCTTGACCTCACCTAAAGCTTTGTGGACTAAAATATTTTTTCCAACCATTTATCAACGGCTAAAATGTAAGAAATTTGTTACTGATTTTAAGTTATCCCAGATTCTAACAGGACATGGAAATTTTAAGAGCTATTTATCTAGGTTTTACTTAATTGGTAATGATATTTGTTCTTTTGGTCTGGACGCTGAAACCGTGGAACATGTCTTGTTGTATTGTAAACTATATTTTTGTAAAAGAGAAAATTTTAAAAAGGAGTTAAAACGTTTAGGTATTTCCTGGCCATCTATTTTGTTTTTGTTGGTCAATTGTTCTGAAAGCCTTAATGTCTTGAGAAAATTTGTTTACTGTATAGATTTTTAAAATTTTATAGTTACCTTCCTTTCTTTATATTTATATATTTCCTCCCTTCCTTTTATATTTGTCTCTTTTATGTTTTTCCCCCCTTAATTATGTTTTTTTTTATTTTATTATTATTATTGTATAATGTTGTTACCACTTACGTCTGTAAGCCTCATATTATGCAATGTAGAGCATGAGGAGTTTTGCAAATAAATTTATTTAAAAAAAAACATATGAAACTTTCGTTTAATCCTCTCAATTATTTATTTGTTCACAAATTTCTATGGGAATGAATGTATGTTTGTACATGTACTGGGAAAAAGGAGGTAAAATACTAATTATGAAAGTTATATATTGAAAGAACAGATAGATTTAAAACATACATATTCTTATACTTCATCTAAAAGTAACAATATTATTATCAGAACAAGATACTAAAAATTTATTTCTGGATAAGCTGAAAATCTGAAGTAATTTTTATATATTCTTAGACTGTATCACATCGACTTCCATATCTTACTATTTTAAAAGGTATTCACACTATCTGAAAAAGTTATTTATTACGTAACAGATAAAAACTTCTTTCTATTCATAGCTACAATCATATCTTACAGTGAGGCTTTTAATATTTAAAATATACTCATATTAAATATTGATTTAACGAACAAAACTATGATGTATAATGGGAACGAAATATTGTATTTGACAAATCATTAACGATATTTAATGATAATAATTCTGAAACAACTTTTGGGATGCCTCTTAGTGTCATTTATTTTAATTATTCGAATGCAAAACGATAATGACATATTTGTTACAGGGTAAAGAAAGCCGTTATTGCCTTAAATACACGTTTTGTTGAAAGATATTCATATATTTTAGCTTCAGTTTCAAAAGATTCTGATATGTCTCGCAAAATTCACTTAAATGGTAAAAACTGCCGATGATGAAACTTCAAAACTCGTCAAACTTACGAATCTGAATTCAAAATAAATAATAAGAACTACACAAGTTATGAAAAGATTTCTCAAACATCTTTCAAAAACTTTCGAGATCATTAGTGTGAAATCCTTCTCATTAATCAAAGAAAAGTTTTCCTTAGCAATCAAAACGAGACACATCTTGAAAGTTTCGCTCGAGTAAACGAAATTTTTCTTGTATTTGGAGTTTTAAGCTGTAAGCATATACGGCGATTGCTAAAGAATTAGTGGTCTCAAAATTAAACAATTCAGATCTTTAGCACTTGAGTTATTTTTCTTTGAAAGGGTTTCTTAAAAAGGGTTTTGAAAGTAAATTGTTGAATAAACTGTTCAACTAAGAAATTTTTTTAAATATCTGGATTTCGATCAATTTCTTTTTATACTGTACAAATTTTAATAAACTATAAGCGTTTTATGTTTTTAAGCATTGGAGCATATGCATAAAAGAACATTTACAAATATCAAAAGATTTAATTTTTTAAATGCGAAGCTTAATTAAGTTTTTACGTTTTGTTTAATTGTAAAAAAAATTAAAAAATATACAAATACACGATCAAGCAAAGATTAATAGAACGCGCGTTATGAATATTAACACGAAAACGCCCACAATTTGTGATGACACTCCAAACATGTTAAACATCATCTTAAAAAGAAATATTTTATGACTATTTTAAAAAATCTGGAAATTATTGATATTTGTAACCTTTGTTATATAAAGTAATAAATTGAATGATAATTTAGTGATAAACAAAAAAAATTATTCTAAATAATTCAAAAGTACTTGTTCCTTTTGGAAGACTACTTTGAAAATAATAGAATTCTGTACAACTAATTTATATTGTTTAATATTTAATATGATCATATTCTACATTTACATTATTGAGTGTATCTATTTTCTGTTCCATGGAGCCTATTGACCAGAAGCACTTGATTGCTTACAGTTTCCGTAAAATGTTTGTACATGACAGAAATATTTTTATAACATTATGGGATAGTTTTAGTCTCTGAATTCAATAAACAGTTCTTTCTACCTCTTGTTTATTTTGTCTTTTCCCTTAAAAAAATCTAGTTTGGTTTGTGACATTAGGCTATTCGCGGTTTCTCTTCACTAACCTTGGGGACTTTTAATTGAGATTGATTGCTTTCACTAAACAACATTTGCCCAACCAAAAATGAAACGTGATACGTAAAGTTAATTTGTAAAGCAGTTAGGAATGAAGTGAAGCGGTTGAATTGAGAAGTATTTAAACTCCGTCGGAAGGAGTAGAGTATCTGAAGGAGGATCTGAGAGAGAAGCTGTAGGTGAGATGAGGTGAAGCTGAAGCGTTAGATAAGAGAAAGGAGGAATTAAAGTTTACAGTTGAGGGTTCGAGCAAGGATTACTGTAGAAAGATTTTGCCTAGTGATTTCAACAGTTGTTCCAGAATCTGAGTTGCAGTCGAGGAAGGACTAGTGGTAAGAGTCTGTTAGATTACTATTGGTGAGTTGAACTAAGGTATTAGAAAGCTTACCCTGGAGAGCATAGCCATTTCTGTCATAGTAAATATGTACTAATAAATTGTTGAAGAATTGTTTTGGTGATTCTGTAATTATTTGTGTCGTAGTGTTTAATAATTGAATCTAGTGATGGCACAAGAGGACACCCGGGTCGGGCGAGCGTCACAGGTTCCAAGCATTGCCTTATGAAAAGTCTCGCTCCATTTCTATCTCAGAACTGATTGTCACAAAAGATTTTATTATATGAATCTCTTATTTCTTCCTCAAAGGTTTGTTGAACGGAGGAAACATTATCTAACAGCTTTTGAAGTCTTCTCATTGCTTCATCATACGACAAAGGAACGAAATATCTACATAGAACGATTTGAAAACACACATTCGCCATTGAGGTATGCTAACATGAGAGCACGCAAGGGTGTCAAAACATCCCCAATTAGCTCTATAAAACTGAAAAATGTTCGAAACGCTCTGGTTTAACCTTGGAATGTAGAACCTTGGAAGTAAGTACTGAAGTGTCCAACAATTTCTGATTAAAGGGAGGTCAGGAAATGAATTTTCCCAAACGTGGGGTGTCTAAACACCCCAATCTCATTCTTCTTCAAATAATAATATCATGTTTTAACAGGTCAATTGAAAAGTCCCTGGCCTACCATAGTAAAACACATTTTTTTGGCAAAATTCTCATTTCGCCACGTCTAAACTTAGCATATCAATCCTTGATGGTTGAATTTCCTGGGGCAGTGTCCGGAAACTAGGCATCAAGCCAAGTTTTTGCTTCAACTGTATTTTTTCCCTTCAAAAAGCAATATTTTATAAACACGCAAAATTCCTTTTTATCCATTTTTTTCACAATAACAAAAGTTGCTTCATTCAAAATGCTATAATTCACAAACTAATGATCCGACAGCTGTCAAATTTATACACGCATCTTTTGAGGGTTAGGGCTAACTAAAAAAAAAAATATTAATTTAATTCTAGTAGCGCCATCTATGTGTCAGGCCGGGGACCTTTCAATTGCCCTGTTATTATAAAGTTTTATAAAATCAGAAATAGTCCTACATCATATAAGAGTTTTTGACAGTAGTTGGTACGAACTATAATTTTAACCGAAGGAATAATTATAAATTATTAGATGTTTGCACTATCACAAGTAGGAAATATTTTACTATCGAAAAGTCAAAGATTACATATATATATATATATATATATATATATAATTTTACAGTTTTTCAATCGCCATTTTAAGAGAATATTTGGATCCACTTTCGTTTGTTATACTTAAAGCGCTGGATTGCTCTAATTTGAAAATGACAGAGATACAACGAGTAAATATTTGACATTTAATGTTATAATTCTTACGCAATAATTTTTGGCTGTTCCTATAGATTCTTCCTTCATGTTTTTTAAAAAAAATGAAAGAATATATCTCAGTGACTCGCAAATATACCAGACAAAAGCTCAAAATTAAGTTTTTACTTGATGAGAAATAGATTTATTGATTGTTTCTTAACGTCGCACATAGAAGAAAATTCTACATAGACTATTAGCCACCTCTCAATTTTAAATGACGGTTCATTTTCACCTTTATGGTTTAACGCATTTAAATGGGAGATTATGTCTACTAGATATTTAACAACTCATTACTTATTTCTTCTCCTGCAGATACTATGCGTATTTAAAAAGTCATAAAATTACACAATCGATGTAAGAGAAATTCATTCACAGATAATAAAATTCTTTTATGCAGATCAACAAATCACCAGTGCTTAAATTTGACTTACATTACCGGTGGTAATTAATCTCTTTTTGTGTTTGATTGAACGTTTGGTTATAGAGAAGATCGTAGCTCTTACCGGCAGATTCAGGTTCGAGTCCTTAGAAAAATTAAAAATAAAAAATTGTCCTTAACTACTTTGTAGATCCTATTTGGGCTCCCTCCTAAAGTTTTTTATTCAGCCCTAGTTGGTACAGATGTTTCATCTGATAACTTTAGCTCACAATCTTTATCACTCCTTAAAATACAAACTCTCACATTAAACGCTTCACTGCTCATTTATGCATTTCTTCTATTCTATTTATTACATTTTGCAAATTCTAATGTAATCAGCATAAGTCACCCCTTACTTACTGAGAGAATTTCTTTAATTCAAAGAATATCATAAAAGCTATAAACGTGTTAGTTAAAAGTAAAATTGATAGGGTCCACGTCATAAATATGACAATTATGTGAGCCTAAACAAACAAGAAACACCAAATAATGGGATTGTTACTTAAAAAACTCAATGATGGGTAAATTGTGTGTCTCATTCGGAGATTTTGATTGATAAATTTGAGTATTTACTTTAAGAAATATGGTGAAGAGAAATGAATTGATCCATAAAACGTTTTCCGATTATTATATAACTATTCATCAGGTTTCTACAGTAACAAAAAAAATCATCTAAAAGTTGTAACACAAAAAATAATAATTACTTTAAAGCCATTTTAATTTTTTTTTATTTAAGCCTGTTTTAATTTCTTAAAAACATTTAAGCAAATAAATAAATTAATTATTAAATTTTAATCAGGCAAAGATTTTGATAATATATAGGGAAGCGGTAACATTTTTTTTTCTCAGAATGATACATTGGAAATTTTGTGTAACGTTTAAAAACAATTTTTAAATAAGACTTAATTTTAATCCCTTAATGGCAGTTTTGTTTTGAAATTATCTTAAAAGTCCCTATTTATTTTGTTTTGTTTAATGAAATTATCACAGTTATTTATCTAAAAAAGATAGCTCACTTTAATTAGTCTTGGGATTTAAGGTATCACAATCCTTTTCTGAATTCACAAAGAGTTAATCAGTCATCAATATAAAATAAATATTTAAAAAGGCAGTTAAGAAAAATAATATCAAAGATCATTTTTTTCAAGAGATTGATCAGACAATCTTCTACAAAGGAAGGTTTTCTCTTATGTCTTGTTAATTGCTTGAATAAAAGTTGCATTTATTATTGACTTCAAAGGGATTTAAAGGTTCTAAAATAACTTACTTAAAAAAAAAAACTAAGAATTATTTTATAAGAAAAAAAATTATCTTAAAAGCATCGAAGCAACAAAGTGAAAAGCAGAAAATGCACAAAGTTTTAACCAAATATTTTTACTGAAATTCTTAAAATTTTCTTGTACATGGAATAAGCAAAAAAATAATTCTTGTGTGTTTATTTATTTATTCATTATTATTATATTTGCAAAACTAGGATATATTTTGTGGCGAATACGAGTTCATACACACGCTTACATAAATAATAGTTTTAATAAAATTATAAGTAATTATAGCTAATACTTACTTATAATTTTATTAAAACTATTTTATTTATTAAAACAATTTTAAGATATTTATATATACTGCTGTTGCTATATCCTTTCAAAATAATAAGAAGGAAGATGTTAAGCCTTTTTTAAATCTTTTTCTCCATAATATTTAATTTTATTATTAATATAAAAATTGGAATATATAGGTATTTTCTTAAAAATAGGAGAGAGTATAATTTTATTGATATGTCATAAGTGATATATATTTTGCTTCAATGTTCAAAAAATATCATTACGGATAAGTTCATTAAACCTGAGCATAGTCAGAAACATAATTTTTCATAATATATAATTAATATAATTCTAGAGTTGTGGCTAAGATACAGTATGTTTATATTAACTTCGATAATTCTTTTAAAAAATTATCTGCAAGCTGATTATTCTTGGAATTTTACTAAGAAAATTTTAAACATAATAATCAAAAAAATTTAATAATTTTTTTAAATAATTTATTTATATTTCTTAAAGAAAATTTTCACCAATTTTGTCCTTTAATTTCTTAATTTTATATGTATATTTATATTAATTTATGTTTAATATTTATATTTCTTAAGTACCATATTTCTCTGAGAAAAGACCTGTTTTCATTCTTTTAGTATAGGTTAACTATCCAAGTCTGCGGAATTACTGTGTCAATTTTTTTTGCTCTGTGTGGCGTCTTATATAAGTTTGTGCTATCTTTTTCAATCTTTTGCTTTATTCTTAGATTGTTCTTTTTCAATTTTCATGCGTTATGTAATGTTTGCATTGTGCACATACTTGTATCTACAAATGTATTTTACTTAACTTCTTTTAAATCTTGATTTTTTAATTTATGTTATTATAATTTTCGATTGTAATATTTTTAACAAGCATTAAAATATCCAGATTCAGAATCTTAAAGTGTTATATTTCAATTTTTTATGGCTTTTTTTTCCTAATTATTACTGATTTCTCAATTTTCTTTTTATTTTTTCATGAGTATAGTTTTATCTTTTGGCCAACATTAGGCAACAACAACAGGCTTAGTAATTGTTGTGGTATATTTGTCTTTCACTAAAAAGTTTTGTTTTGTAATGATTTATAATTTCTTTTATTTCATGTTTCTAAGCATACAAAAATAATTTGTAAAATCCCCTTCTATTACATTTTTTCTTTTCTTTTTAAAAAAATTTGTTATATCTTTTTGTAGCAAAATATTTTTCGTTTAATATTTCCTCTCTTCTATGCTATTATCAATTAAATTTTTCCTTCATATTTTGATTTATTATTTTCATTATATATATATATATGTAAAATACTATTTTCTTAATATCTGTCGTTCAGTTTTTTCCTAAGAACTTCAGTCCTTTTGGAAAATATATGATTTATTTTTAACTGATATTAATGCTTTCAAACACATATTACACTAAGAAACATGAAAGATACAGGGCAGACGAACAGAAGCTGAAACGGAAAATATGTAAACGAGAATGATCAAAATCGAAACAAATGCCAGAAACCTTTGCCTTAAATATTCCAGAAACATATGCATGGTGATTGGTTAATCCAATGTCCTCATTATATGGAGTGGTGTAACGGATTACGATTGTTGTATGTTGATATTTGTCCTAGATGGATACTAAATAATAATATGTGCTATTTCTCTTTCCGATAAAGTTCAAAACTAAACGGATTGAAAATAACCACCGGACGATTAAATCCAGCAAGAAAAAAAGCATTAAAATGTTTTAAGATACAAGGAAAATTTGCAAATAGTTTTTATATTGTAGAAAGTGTATAATAAAAATGAATTTTCTTAGATGACAAATTTAGAACAAAATAAAAGGAAAGAAAACGTTACTCAACAAGACAATTAGGAATAAGATAAAATCCCTGAAAGAATTTAAAACATTCACAGATAGCAAGAATATAAAATTAAAATCATAGATAAGAACAAACCCAGACGTGAAAAATAAATAAATAAAGGAGTTAAAATCCATGAAGAGAATAAAATACAATTTTTAGAATTCTGAATCTGAGTTTTGGCAGATTAGCTAGTTAACCATGTTTTACAACCCCAACAATCCTAATTGAAAAATGTTTTAAATGTAAATGGAAATTACAAAAGTTCAAAAGAAAAAAAAGCACTTCTCAGTAGAAGAAATCATGAAAAAAATCAATATAGACAAAGAGATAAACCTTATATGAAATAAAGAGATAAGCCTTATTTAAACCAGTGGAAATATAAAGAAAAAAAATCCAAAAGTTAGTCAACCAGATTGAAAAAAAGATTTAAAAACTAGTATGAGACATCATGAATATCAGCAGCAATGTACAAATCTAACGATAACAAAAGCGTGTAAGATAATTTTCGTGCAAGATAATACCAGAAATTGAAAAATACTCTCTATCAGAGAGAAAGATGCAGAATGATTTCAAACTTGAAACAAAACAAAAAAAATTAAGGAAAAGCGTAAAATTGAAAGCAAGGAAGAGTAAAAATCAAAGAGAAAAATTAAATTTAAAAAAATGAAAGAAATAACAGGTCAATTGAAAAGTCCCCGGCCTGACACATAGATGACGCTACTAGAATTAAATCCACATGTTTTTTAGTTAGCCCTAACCCTCAAAAGATGCGTGTATAAATTTGACAGCTGTCGGATCATTAGTTTGTGAATTATAACATTTTCAGTGAAGCAACTTTTGTTATTGTGAAAAAAATGGATAAAAAGGAATTTCGCGTGTTGATAAAATATTGCTTTTTGAAGGGAAAAAATACAGTTGAAGCAAACACTTGGCTTGATGCCGAGTTTCCGGACACTGCCCCAGGAAAATCAACTATCAAGGATTAGTATGCTAAGTTTAGACGTGGTGAAATGAGCACCGAAGACGGTGAACGCAGTGGATGCCCAAAAGAGGTTGTTACCGACAAAAACATTAAAAAAATCCACAAAATGATTTTGAATGACCGTAAATTGAAATTGAATGAAATAGCAGACACTCTAAAGATATCAACTGAACGTGTACATCATATCATTCACGAATATTTGGATATGAGAAAGCTCTGTGCAAAGTGGGTGCCGCGCGAGCTCACTTTTGACCAAAAACAACGACGAGTTGATGATTCGGAGCAGTGTTTGAAGATGATCAAGCGTAATAAACCCGAGTTTTTGCGTCGATATGTGACAATGGATGAAACATGGCTCCATCATTTCACTCCGAAGTCCAATCGACAGTCGTCCGAGTGGACTGCACACGACGAACCCGCTCCAAAGCGTGGGAAAACGCAACAGTCGGCTGGCAAGGTTATGGTGTCTGTATTTTGGGATGCGCGTGGAATAATTTTCATTGACTACCTTGAAAAAGGAAGGACCATCAACAGCGACTATTACATAGCGTTATTGGACCGTTTGAAGGACGAAATCGCCGAAAAACGGCCGCATTTGAAGAAAAAGAAAGTGCTGCTTCACCAAGACAATGCACCGTGTCCCAAGTCAGTGAAAACGATGGCAAAAATCCATGAATTGGGCTTCGAATTGCTTCCTCATCCACCGTATTCTGGCCCCCAGCGACGATTTCCTGTTCTCAGATCTCAAAAGAATGCTCGCTGGGAAGAAATTTTCGTCGAATGAAGAGGTGATCGCCGAAACTGAGGCCTATTTTGAAGCAAAGGACAAATCGTACTACAAAAAGAGTATCGAAAAGTTGGAGGGTCGCTATAATCAGTGTATCGCCCTTGAAGGGAATTATGTTGAATAAAAAAACATATTTTGCCAAAAAAAATGTGCTTTACTGTGGTAGGCCGGGGACTTTTCAATTGACCTGTTATATGTCTATAGAACAAATTTTAAGAAAGACAAATAACTAAATGTTATAATTATTATATGTTAAATAAACTTTAATAAAATTCCTGATAAATTCTACTTACAAACAAAAAAATTTTTAATTTATCTTAATGTAAATATCCTGCATTTTAGTCACAACTTCCAAAATTAAGTAAATGTTACTATAAATTATGTTTCTAAAATATTTAGATTAAATGAGTCCTCCTAAGAAAACTTGACGTGTATTAAAGGAAAATATATCTTTTTAAAAAAAGATATATTACTCGAAATTCAATAGACTATTTTTAGAAAATTTAATTATTCTGCTTCCAATATAATATATATATATATAAATTGAATTTTAGTTTCCAGGATTTTTTAATGTGTATTTTTCATATCACATAAATATTTTTCATATATGTGATAGGAAAAAATATATTTTGTTGATGGAGCTAGTTAGACCTATAATTCTAGAAAAACCTAGCTTAACAGCTTAAATCTTATTAATACTTTTTCAATATGTTCTCCATTTTTTATATTTTCAAAATTTGTAGGCTTTTTTAAAAAAAAATATTTCTAATTTCTAAGTATTTTGTTTATTTTTTACTCATTCAGATTTATATATATATATATATATATATATATATATATATATATATATGTAATATTTATTATTTTTATGTATTTTGCATGAGTAATACTCAGAGAGTTGGAAGAAGTATTACGCTAGTGAATGTATTTATTACATCTTCATATTGTACATTTATTTTATGTCTTACCTTCCTTTAAGTTTATAAGTTTCAAACATTATAAAAGTATTATTACCAACGAAGTTTCAATAAATTGTTTCATTCAATTTATGAAGAGTCTAATTAAATCCTTTAAATGTTCGTTAATGTAATTGTAACAAAATAGTTTTAAATTAATTCTTAATACTCCAGTGTCTGTAAAATTTA
Source organism: Nephila pilipes (assembly GCA_019974015.1). Taxonomy (NCBI): domain Eukaryota; kingdom Metazoa; phylum Arthropoda; class Arachnida; order Araneae; family Nephilidae; genus Nephila; species Nephila pilipes. Next base: position 240,995 of record BMAW01064684.1, on the reverse strand, counting down.
ATTCAAGCAATGTGAGGTCCTCGTAATGTAACTGTTAAACTGTTTAATCTGCGACTCCTCATTCTTGATGTTTACGAACGGGCAAATTCAGTGGTTTGCACAGTCAACGTTGCAAATGTTAAACTTGAAATCTTGTAGTAATTATGAAACTTACGTTCTTCAAAGAATTTGTTTATCATCATTCGTTAAATATGGACACTTCTACAATATTTGAAGAGTAAACATTCTCGGTTTAATGTAAGGCTTAATATTTTATCCTGAAGCGAATCCAAAAGGAATCGCGAATTTTTAATTACTTTTTAGTTTAATTAAATTTGAAATTTTGAGATGAGTTTTCTGTTTAAAACATAACAAACTAATTGAAATTTTTAATTATAACTTTTGATTCAACTAACAATAGTGTATATAATATCTTTTTCTAGAGTATATTTTTAAATTGTTTTCTGTATTTTATTATATTACATTTGATTTATTTATGATTGAAAACGTACTCAAAAACAGACGTTTTTTGTAACTTTTTTAATATTCACAGAGGAAGTATTGAAATATTTAAATTACATACGTTACATTAAACCTAACATCAATATATAATGGATATTTGGATGACATAATAGAATAAAAATAGTATAATTTAATCACATAAAATAATCGTCATATATGCACTTTTAGGCCAGATATTTATCAAATAGCTCATTTGTGTATTATATGCCTTTCCATGCCCATTTTCGTAGCATGCATTCTATTCCTGATGCTTTATTATTTAAACGAATCTTTTTTTTTCTTTCCATAAGTGCTTAGCAAAATAAAAAATCTATACCCTAATTATCATTTATTCTTTCTGAAATCGGAAAATTCATTGTATTATAGGTTTAGTACGTGTTCACTGAAATATATAACCAATCCATGAAAAATTCTGATCGTTAATGATTCTATTACAAACTTGAATTTTGATTTCTATATAATTTTTATTTATTAATATTTAGCCATGCTTTCATCAAAATATGTTAACAAAATAGTCATTAAGATACAAAATAGGAATACACATTTAAAAATTTACATGCTCACGTGGGTACATTAAAAAGGGTTAGTTATGCATTGTATTCAATCTACTGACAAATTCAATTTTCATTAAGGTGTCACATAAATTAATCAGAATAAAGTTAGATGATAACACAAACGGGTGGCAAAATTATGAATTATAATAGCATTAATAGTGATTTCAAGATGTCTGATTCAACCAAAGATCTTAGAGCAAAATAATGAACAATATTTCCCATGAAATGAAATTGAACGTGTAATTTCTCACAAGTTATATTTTGAGGAACCTCTTCAAAAGTTTACTTAATTGGATTTAGTATCTACATCGTCACTTTGGAGTTCTAAGCTATGGTAATTATGAGCGTGGTTTCGATGTATTTTTGTGCAAAATTAACAACGACAACGACGATAACTGCAATAATAAAAATAATAGTATTTGAGAGAACACTTACTAGTAAAGTTACTCGAAATCTGAACATTCTCTTAAAATTGACTACCAAACAAGCATACTATAAGCAAACTGTACCATGTCTCATTAAATCGCTCAAAATTTCGTTACGCATGATTACAGTCACACTCAGAGTTGAGTATTAATCTTTATACCATATTGAAAAAAAAGTAAAACATTGCTTTAATGTATATATGCATACATCTTTGATTATATGAGTTTATCCAGTATGTGCATACTCGTATCTAACATCATTTGTTATTTCATTTGTTCTGTGTCAATGTTTCCGAAAAATGTTTCTTGTATATTGGTTATTTTTAGGATTATTTCTTATGACAGTCAAAAAAGTATTGTCCATTTTGAAATTTGTAAGTAAATTAATGCATTAATTAAATGACTAAATAACTCTCATGTACTTTAATCAATGCTTATGCAAAATTATTACGAATATAACGAAAAAAATAATTATTACTGCAGTTAAAATTATTATCAAGAAATTTGAACCTGTTCTTGCTAATTGAAGACAATACCTTAAGGTTGGTACTATTCGGCAATGGTTTTGCGTAACACAGTACAGGGTCGAGATTAAACATTTGGCGAAAACCACATCTTACTCAAGATAAATATTGTTAAATAGCTTTACTTCCTTCACTTTTGTGTTTATCAATACACACAGTACGTTTCTACACTTTACAACAGCCTCTCTCCATTTTTTCTTGCTTCCACACATTCTTCTCCTTTTATTTCCTTATTAGCATTAGACGCATTAAATATTGAACAGCTTGAGAAGTAATCAAAGATTTTTAATTACAAATTATTCAATTACAATTTATTGTAATTTTCATCCCATATCCTCGATGATACCTTTCTATGAAAAAAATATTTTACACTATACATTGATACCATTAAGAAAAACTAAGCGTTAAGCACATTTACGCTTTTTGATCTCTCTTTGGACTCTATTATTTGTTCCTTTCTTTTTAGGTGTTCTGATATTTTCTGCATTGTTATAATGCTGCAATTACCTATTTATTTTGTATTCTTACTGTGATTTTTTTTCTTTCATCTTAATATTTTTTTAAGATTTACACAACAATTTTCCAAGTTCCTTTTTAAAAAAGCATCTTTTGCGTAGCTGTTATGGCCACGGTAGCCTAGTGGTCATGAATTCGGATTCGTGACAGGCAGTTTTCGTTCATTCGCGATTTGATTCTTGGCCGCCAAAGAGCCTCCGTGTAGCCGGGGCTGATGCACGTTAAATCTGTCGGAGTCCAAAGTCCTCCCGTTGGCATGGTGTGGATGTTAGGAGAGTAGGGTGCCAGCTCAGTTATCATCCTCGTCACTTGACCATGGTTCAAAATTACGAGGTCCGTCGCCAATAGCCCTCGTGTTAAATTGCTTGGCTGTTATGATTGTACAATAGATTTACATGCATCAAAACAACAAATGTATTTCTTGCAACACAAGGCTAATTATATTACATAATAAAGACATGCACTATAGTTCTAATTTCCCTTTGCTTGTATATGAGGCAGCTAATTTATCTATCTCATCTACTTTACTTTTCCATTCATTATAATACAAAATTGTACCTGGTTTCTGTTCTTTTTCATATATAACTTAAAACTCAGGTGTATAATTGAAAGGTGGTGGATTTTCATTAATTTTTGGCATAAATGAAATAAGAATTAAGAGTGGCTAAAAACCAAATAATGAGCAAAAGTCTCTATCACAAATATTGAGCAAGCATTAATTTAAATGTAGGCACTCCAAGTATACTACATTTATTTTTATGTATTTCTGCAAATTAGTGATATGGATCGATCAGACGTAATCAAATAAAATATCATCTTCTATTTTTGTCAAGAAAAACACTATTCTATTAGTAGATGTTATGAACTATACAAACTTATTTATTTGAGAAATATTTTCAAAAATAAAAAGTCATAATAAAAATTACAGAGAGCTATCAAGAAATAAATTATAAAAATAATTAGGGATGTAAAATGCTAATTTCAATCTTATTACACTATTTTAATTTAATATTTAAATCAACTAATAGTGTCTAAATAAAATTTTACTGGATTTATTTGTTGAAATTATTCCTTGTATGACTTTCGCAATTAAAATAATCAAGGGAACCTAAAAGGAACTAATTGGGAAGAAAGAATTTTTAATATATGGCTTACAAAAGGCACGTTAAAATATTTCTTAAATGTTGGAAAATATATCTAGTTACATTTAAAATGTTAAATAGATTCTTTTTATTCATTTATAATGAGGTACTCTTACTCAGAAGCAATTAACTCTGAGTTTCTGTGTGGAGTTTGAGTAACTTTGTTTCATAAAAATGACAAGCAATTATACATAAATCCCAGTCATAAGTTTTAATAATAAACAGCAATTAAATTAAGTTTGTTTGACTCAATTTACATCATGACTTGTCAGCTTCTGAAATTAAAACAAGGGACATGTTATAAGTTACGTTATTAAGTGAAGCTAATGTGTTTAAATCTTGAAATTTATATAAGCGTATTTGATTCGAATTTAATTACAATTAAAAGTTGGTTTTTGGACTATGGAACAGTTCTTCCGCAAGAATGATTTAGATTTACTGCAATGTAATTGCTTATGAAATTAAATTATGGAGGTGAGTATCGAAATACGAGTTTGCTTTTATTAAGATATAACTTAATGAGATTTTCGGGAACATTTAGAACCTAGTTGTAATATTTCAAATTACTGGCATTATAATACTTAAAATTGGGGATTCACGTTCGTGTAATGAGTTGAGTTTAGTTAGAATGAAAGATTTCTTTACTGACTAACTATGTTTAGACAATATTTTTTTAATGTAATTAATTTTTACGTTTGTGGGAAAACTACTTATTATTAAAGTAAAAATTTCTAATTTTTCCGGTTTATTGAATCACAGATGAAGAGATGAAATACGTTAATACATTAAAATAACAAGTTATGATAAAATTAAATTTTTTAAAAACTCCTTACATATATTTTTTATGTTTCATAAATATTCATTTCTTGCGTAAATCAGAAACAGATACAAAAATAAACCAAAGTACGAACATTGACAATTAATTCTGAGCAACGCGACAAGTATAGAATTTAAGAAATATATTTTTCTCTCACACGAGCTCATGTTTTAATTTCTCAAAATTAAAAAAGATAAATTTTGAAAATTAAATTTTGCTATATAACTCTCACCAGAAAAAATTTGTTGAAATCTAAAAATATCGCTATAATTATATATAATAGAAAATAGAAAGTATTCCTTTTTCGTGCAATCGCATTTTGCTGTTTTTTATTTTTAACAACAAAATGCCGCATATTTTACTAAAAGTGAATTTGAATTGAATAATCAGAAGAAGAATATTTTGAATTATCTACTAGAAGTTCTAATCACTCACTTTTTAAAGTTTAATTAAACGTTTAAACTGTTCATAGAAGGAAAGAAAATATATTTATAATTAAATTTTTATTTCTGTTTTATATGCATATTGGTTTACAATATAATTCTTAAGAATTCTTGTACAATGATTATTAACACGAAAATATTCGTATAATAATTTAATTGTTTAGCCAGAAACACTTTACGTTATCTGCGAAATAATTCTAAAGAAAAAATGGCTTACTATACTACAAAGTTTAATTACACGCAGTTTTACTGTTCTCAGAATTAACTATATAAGTTTTCTTTTATAAATCAAATTTAATTAAATATATTAAAACATATAAAGGACATTGAAACTTGAGGATATCTGTAAATGATTAATCAATAACAAAATAATTCCAAAAAACCTTTATATATGTAAATATAGAATATTTAAAGGTGCAAAACATGATTTGAAAAAGGAGAAACTATTGATATTTGTACTTTCCAATTAGAGTTTTAAAAATGATTCTTAAAAAATTATTTTTACAAAAGGTTTTCTCATTTAATTCAACCTTTTTTCTTACAAGATTAAACTAAAGTAATTTTCTTAAAATGGCATTTATTACTTTTCCAAAAGGAATGGATAAGTTCCGTAAACGTTTTGCACGAGAATATTTAATTTCATTTCATAATTTTTTTAACATTCTTTATACTAGAACCAATATTTCTATTTTGCTTTCTCTCTCAGATTTTTCATTTTTAAAATACTTTACTTTTCCAAGACGGCAAAGAAAATTTTTTGAAAATGGATTTGTCTTTTTTTTTTTTAATCAAATCTTTCAGACAATGAATTCAATTGGAAAAAATAATTTCAGATAAAATTATTTAAAAATTTCTTTAAATATATTTTAAAAATACTTATTGTTTCTCATTTATTTATTACTTATACGAATATAAAAAGTGTTTACGACCAATTTATGCTTAGCAGCAGACATTATATATTTAAAAGGGTTTTTTTTTATTTAATCACTGATACGTATATCTACAATATTTATTTTATTGCAGACTATAAGATTAATTGTATTAAAATTAATAGCAATTAGTTTTTTCCGTCTTTCTAATTGATAAATTTTAAAAAATTGTATGAAAATAAGTATTCGAAATAAGAGAATTTTTTAAACAAGATTTTATTTCATCTTATTTCTTTGCAGTGAAAACTGAGTGTGCTACGGCATTGACTTAAATTTATTTAAGTGTATTTATAATTTCAATGATTTTATGTTTGTTAAAATATCATTATAGTTATTTTTTATTTCATAACCAGTTATTTCTTCATATAAAAATGTAATAATTGAGATATTCAGAAAGTATTGTATCATGATTGTGCTGAATGAGCAAAAATATTTAATCTATTCTATTAATGAACAAAAATATACGTTTCATTTTAATCAAAAATTACAGTAAGTATTGTCATTGCTTATGTTCATAATGCAAACCACAGTTTATGTCTTAAAATAAATATAACAGGTTAAAAAATTTCATTTTTTTTCACGATGTAATTTTTGAACAAAAAGAGTGAAAAACGATTTTTTGATTTGTAATAGTAGTGTTGAATATTGTGTAGATGGTGGAATTATTAAATCGAACACCGAAGTGGTTTTTAGTAATATATTGTTAAAAAAAAAGACACTTTTAAGGAAACATAATACTCTGAAAATGATTAAACATTCAAAAGCAATTTTAGTACCTTGATTTGATTGCATCAATTTTTTTAAGTAGTTATATATGCAAAATTTCGTAACTCTAGGTACATTATTTGGACAGTTATTTAAATTTTCTGTAACAGTGGATCAAACCATTTATCTTCAAAACTGTAAATTGCTTTTCTCAGCTTTTTCTTTTTCATGGTGTAACGCCATGAGAAAGAAAAAAAAGTTCATCATTAAAAAAAAAAAAAAAAAAAACGAGACATTTTTTAGCAAAAAAAGTGTTACGTTTTCAAATTTTTCCTCATTATTTTGTATTCTACGTTCTTTATAATTCTCTGCATTGAATCAGGATTTAAAAATAATTTTTTCAACGATCAACGAAATTAGATAAATCTGTTTTTTATACTGCTTTACGGAGTGGATATCAATTTTCTTCCCTTTTTTTCTGAAAAGCATGTATTGTGTTTTCAAATAAAATGAGTAACAACTTTTTCTTGAAAATATCAAGTAAACACTTGCTCAAAAGGTTCTGCGTATCCTTAATAACTTTTGCAATTTTTCCTCGCAGCTAGATCATAAAGTGATCCAAATTCAGATATTAATGGATCGATTTACTTAACGATAAAAATTAAATTTACTTCTGCAAAACAGTTTCTTAATAGGGAAATTCAGTGTTTTGAGAATTTTAGTATAGAACGATCTACGAGATAATACATCATATTCCAAATTTCATTTCAATCCGCATTTGTTTTGATAAGTAGTTCTAAATATATTTGGAAATTACCATTAGAAGACAAATTCCCAGATTTCAAGTACATGAATGATCTGCAAGTTATTTAAGATTTCTTTCAGTTTTATTCCTCTAAGAAAGTTTTTGTAATTAGTTTGTGAAGGCATCATCTTACCCTTCTCCTCTGTTGCCTTAAAGTGTAATAACAAGATCTAAATTTCATTTTAAGTTCAAGTACAGACCAAATATGTAAAATAATCAATCCTGTTTGAATTTTATGTTTATAAAATCATCTAATAAGGGGGTGTCCTCAAATACTTTACATTCTTTATCAGAGAGATCTTATAAGTTCTATAATATATCAAAGAATATGCTTACCAGAATAGGAATTCGACAAACTTGTGCAATTGCTCTGACAGAGGTGAGTTCTAATCTGTCTAATTCTTCTACACATGCCAGAACAATTCCGAAAATTTCGCAACAGCATTCTTCTTATTACCATAACCTAAATTACTTTCATTTCAATTCACTGTCTCTTTTATACGACTTGATTATATTTATTCACTTCACATCCTCAGTTGAAGAGAAATAATAATAAATAGCCAATGGTACAATTTTAATTGAAATGCTTCTGATTTTCATTACAGTTTTTATACAGTAAAAACGATTTTACAATTTTTAAAATAAGTTAAAAATAAAACAATTTGTTCCTAATACATATTCGTTTTCGAAAATCACGTGATAAATGAACAAATACATAAAAAAAATTATAAATTAGCTCCTTAACCTTTCCCAATTTGAAAACTTATGTCTGGTATTGAATGCTTCCTAGAGTAAATAGAGATACTTGCGTCAAATCCGATGATTTAGGGAATTTTGATTCGAAAAATTCGAATATTGCTTAAAAAATTACTACAAAGGAATGTAATTCTTTCACAACTGTATTATTACTCTACTTATTCTATAGTAAATTTTCAATAGTTTCTTAAAGTGAAGTAAATTATATATTAATTGAGGAAAATATTTTTCGAAAATTTTGCGCTGAAATTTTTTTTATGTAATGCTTGAGACGCTCAAATAATATTTTGCCATTCGAAAGCCCTCATAAATATGATTCTTTTAAACAGACTATGAAAAAATATTTGGAAAATCAGCATTGAAAAAGCTTTGTTACTCTGTGATTAGAAAGTGTTCCTTTTTGAAATCTGTGATTTACGTTAAATAGTTAATCAATTAATCTAATAATTTGGTTCCTCATGAATTACTAAAAGTGATATGAAATTTGTGCAGGTGTGATGACAATTGTGAAAGGTCATAAAAATGTCCTTTTTTTCGATGAATATGTAAACGCATAACAATAGTAATAATAAAATTAATATAAAAAAGTATAATAAAATTAATATTAAAAAGTATAATAAAATTAATAATAAAAAGTATAATAAAATTAATATTAAAAAGTATAATAAAATTAATATTAAAAAGTATAATAAAATTAATATTAAAAAGTATAATAAAATTAATAGTAATAATATAGGATGGATAGCATTATTATTATAATTATTATTGTGTAATATTATTATTATCAATAATAATAATAATAACCATAAGTGCGAATCATTTTTATTATTATTGATGATGATGATGATAATAATATTAATTATTATAAAACATTATTATTATAAACATCATCATAAATAATAATAATAAAGGTTTGTAATTATTATTAAAAGATTTTTCTATACATTTATTTTATACACAATTTTTATAATAGGACTTTAATTTATTAATAACAATTTAATTTTAAGAGATGTATTTTACTACTCTAAGTTGATTTCTTTTCTTTTAAATCGTAAATTAGGAAATGCTCGAAATAAAGTAATAATTTCTTTTGGGTAGAAAATGTTTAACTGATGACAAACACGGTGAAAGTAATATATTTGATTATGTAATTATAAAAATTTAAGTAAATATAACATATCATACGAAATTTCTTTTTTTTTAATGCATAAAAACACGTCATTAGTTATAGCTGTTTGATATAAAATATACTGTTTGCCGATACTAATAAAAATCAAGTACTTATCTCATTTTCATCGAATTCAATTTTAAAAGTATTAGATATAGAGAGTTAAAAATATTCGGCGTCTTCTTTAAATACGATTTTCTTTGATTAGTTCGTGTGATTTCTTCCAGTAATAAAATACAGAAAATCTAGAGAAAAAAAACTAGTTTGTAGTTAGAACTCTACTGATCACTCTAAGATGAGTTAATCTGAAAGAAAATATTTGACTAGCTCTCCAAAGTTTAGAAGAAATATTCTTAGAAAATTCAAGAGGAAACATTGGCTGTAAAAAAAGTTAATTTATATCTAATAAAAACAAGTTTAAATTATGAATGAGATTTCATTTTTTTACTCTCTGATTAAAAGCTTGAAAAAAATTTTACATTAAGATATTATTGGTGAATTTTCCTTTTCTTAACTTTAAGATAATCCCGTTTTCATTTTTGGATAGCTTCTATTGGTTATAGTTCGCCTTGATTATTTATTTATTTTTTTTTATTTCTGATTCCTTTTTTTTAATATACAAATTAAATTTCAAAAATAAACTTATTAATGATATTAATATGTGTTGTTTCAAATAGTCAGTATCTGTATTTCTCCATGTTTCATTATAAAAGATATTATAGATATTAGTTGATATAATCTTAGGTTAGTGAATTTCAAATTCAAACTCTGAAATTCTGAAATAAGTCTTTACTGATGAGTACTGAGATAAAATAGAGTTTTATATAACATTTTTCCAATTAATTGACCAATGCAGTTTTATAGTTAAAATATTTTGTAACAAAACTCCAATATCATCATATCGATTAATAAGTTTCTTGCAAATATATTCTAAATATAAGTAATCAGTCCTATTTCAGGTAATTAAAAGAAGTCGCCTTTATGCATAGATGCAAAAATAACCCTCATAATATATATTTAATACATAGGGATTTTTGTTTTTTGAAAAGTGTTAATTTACCAGTATTTTGTTGTGGCCCTCCATAAACTGTTTTCCACTTTCTCACTATACCATAAGGAGGTAAGTTGGATCAACTAGCATCTACAAGCAAATTACAAGTATTTTGCGTACACACTCACAGTTGCAACATTTCTATTCGTGCAGCTATCAGAAGAGCACAGCTACAGAAGAAGAAAAGGAGTTATTGCATAGCCTTGCTGATCCGAATGCCGACCTGGTGATTCGACATCTGTTAACTACTGTCCTCTTCTTCTACTAGACTGTCCGGATTTCTTTCTCTCCATGATGACGCAGACCAACTGAATTCATCTTTCACCAGTTTAAGGCATCTCGATCCTCGACATAAATCACAGTTCTTTTTGGCAATTTGTTTGGATATTTGAACCTTACTGGCATTTATGTCTAAGAGAGACACTCAGTTCTTCATTTACTTCCATTTAAGTTATCAGTTAGCTATTAATTTCGTAAATATATAAATTAATTTCATTATTGTTATAATCAAACAAAGTAATATTCTCATGAACAACACTAACTTAAATGGCAAATAAATACAGATATTTTAAACATTAAATTGTTCTGGATCATTTGCATCCTACTGATCTGAGTCAAGTGAAGTGTAGCATACTCTCACGCATCCAATTATATTTTTGTTTAATTATTATCTTTTTTTTTCATATTTTTAAAACACTAATTTTAAAATTATATAATTTTTGAACAAGATTTTACACACAAAAAATAAATTATTTAGATGTTTCTTAAAATAAATAACTTAAACGCGCAGTTAATTTATTTATTTACGTCAATGCAATGAAGCACCAATCCACAATATACAAGAATGATATCCTGTATTAAAGAGTGATCACTTCATGATGATGCTGTAGACACTAGAGAGTCTCATTTGGTGAAGATAACTTAGGATCACATTTTATGGCAGTGAGAGTGAGATCAACTTAGAAATAAATTTGTTTGTTCTCTATGTTTGCTGGAAGGAATCCTGGCGTTGACGTATGTTTAATAAACCTTTTTAATATAAGAATGTTTATAGATATAATTTTAACTTTTTAAAATAATTTAATTATTTTATGTAAAACAATATATATTGCAGTACATAAACATTACAAAGCATTAATAAAACCATTGAGAGTGTTTGTATTTCTGTAGTTTTTAGTGTTTGGTTGTTAAATTTGTTACTCAGAGCAGACGAGAATTCTTCAAATTTAAATCAATTATTCGTGACCTTGTTTTGCTTTTAATCAGTTTAATAGATGAAAATGCTAGTTCATATCTGTATGTCGTTCCAGAGAGAAATTTATAATTTGTTTGCAAATCTTCTTGGTTCTGGGTAATGTGACACGGTAATGAATGTCAGAAATTAATTACGTCAAAAGCATTTCTATCCAGAAAAAGCTCATCAATTTTCCTAGGAATTAATTTGTTTTTAAATCATTCAGTTCCATTTGCATGGTACTAGGCATCTGCATTGTGTTTAGTTCATTAAGTCAAAATAGATTTATAAAGGCGAGAATGTGCTTTTCTTGTTTTACAAGATCATGAAAACGACTTACAAATGACCTCTGCAGTATATTGAATTTTTTTCAAAGGATTGGTTGGAATTGCTAATATTCTCAGTACACTTACTCTGCTGTTTCAATCAAGGAAATTGAGTAAAATCCCTATTTTCTAACTGAGATATAAACCACTTTAATTCCATTTTAAAGATGAACTGAATTTACTAAATTTGAAAATTATTTATTCATGCCTTATAATTTTAAATTTATGTCATTGAAATGGATAGAAATATCAACTAAAAGTGCCAATCAATTAGCCAGTAAAATAATAGAGTTGTTTCATCAGGTAGTTCATTTTCTTGTTCTAAAAATTAAAAACAGACCTTCAGATTTCTCAAAATCTACTGTGAACCATATTTTCTGTCCCTCTAAAAGGCCAGCTCCCTTCACAATAAAGGTTAAGATCATCATATTCCAAATCTAACAATTAATAATATTCTTTAAATTCTCGTCTATTAAATTCTCTTGATCCAGTTTTTTGTCAAAGATTTCGCAACGGTAACACAACATATTGCAAATTTAAAGTTATGGCGCAAAGTGCCTCTTGGTGTACAATTAAATGATATTGTAGTATAGGACCTTTTAAAAAGCCTTCAAGGACTGTTACAGTGTTATTTCCTTTATTTACTATTGATAGTGTTCCTTCACTCGCGCAGTAATGAGTTTGCTACAATCTAGTCTTAGGTTCTCTAAGCATGATTTTACTTTTTCATGTATGGCTGATCCTCTTATTTTACTGAACAATGACTCCAGATTGGCAAGTTATTCAAAGTCGTTAAATTTATCATCAATATTTTTATAATAATGTTTATCTGTGCAACATGAAATATTTTTTGTTGGTTCATCCTAAGTTAGAGAAAAGAAAGTAAAAGAATGGACAAAATTTTCCAACTGCTGGGATACGTCCTGAGAGAGCTCCTCGATACGGCTCATAATTGTTTGCCCTGATATAACAATTTCATTTGATTTCCTTTCGTCATGGCCTGTAAATAATGGAGAAAACGCTTAACAATTTGTTCTCCATCAGAAAAAAAATTTTAAGACAAATTCTAAAGTAATTTTGTGATGCTGTTGTCATTGCGAAGTCTTTACAACTTAATTTAATGAATCTATTTTGTTTTCTTCTGATTGCCTCCTTTTTCTTAGTCACATATTCTTTTCGCAACTCAGACCCGAGAGCAAACTTTTTTGTAAGTAAGTCTTCTACTGTGTTTTGTCGTGTTTATTACGATTCAGGCTTTCTTTTTTGTGAAAAGGCACTTTCACAAACAATAGAAAATCATTTTCCTGATGAATTAGTTTCGCATTATAACTGATTTTCCCTCTGTTAATTACATTTAGGCCTACTATCACTTTCTGCATGTTTTTTTTTTATCATTTGTTTTGCTTTATAATGGATAAAAGGAATTTAAAGGAGACACAGAAAAAATTAAAACTGTAAAAAAGTTGAAAAAGAACAAATGCATTACAGTTACGCACATCGTAGAACATAAAATTAAAAAAAAAAAAACGAGCACACAAAACACTCTTACAAACTGTGTTTCAAAACTCGACCCCCCGATGGTTCATTGAGAACTGACTTAAGCGTCACTTTAATCATCCAATGCAACTTGCTTCCGACATCTCTGTAGTAGACCATATTAGGTTATCTCTTAATTCCAATGAGATATGATTTTTAAGAAACTTTAATAAAAGCTTCTAGGAAATATAATAGTCTTTTTTCGAAACATTACAGCCTCATGCTTATGTTTAAAAATAGTTCTACTTAAATCAACAATAAATGCAGAAAATATCACACAAAATATAGTTTGTTACACAGATATAAAGCTTATTAAAAGTCTGCAAATTCATTTCACATGCACATATAACATCAAAACAGATATTAAAGTTCTAACTATAAGTTCTATTATAGTAATAAAAATATTGAATTAAAATGATCAAAAATAAACAGACGGGAAAAAAATTTCTCTTGAAATTTAAACTAATTCAGAATGACAATCTTCATGGCATAAGAGTTCACCGTATTTGTAAATTTGTATTTATCTATTAAGTCACATATTTCTGCATTAAAGAAAACCTTACATGTTTGAAACACTTATGAAATATTACTGTTTAACTCATAATTCCGTTTTCCAAATTATTCTTTGATAAACATGGAAATTTTTAACATGGTAGTTTATTCAATGAGCCATGTCTTATGGAAAAATTCCTAAATTAATTATTTTTTGCATATTTAATTTTATTGTTAGAAATCTTGGTCATTCATTCATTTAGTTAAGTTCAAAACTAACTTAGATATGTCTAAATTTATTGATCACCTATTGTCAGAGACCTATGAAAAATATTTATTTATACCGCAGCGTTTTCTAAGTATTACATTTCTTTATTCTCTATTCGTTAATGAGGAAATAAAAGAAAAAAAATTTAAGAAATAAAAAATACGTTCGACGGAAGCACTTTTTCATTACAAAATTTCTTACTTCAAGTTTCCAAATGAGATAACAATTTGTTAGTTTCAATTTAAAATTATATTTCAGGTTATTAATTCTAAAATACAATTATTTTAATCTATATAATGTTCTAAAATACAAAAGTACATTGTGTAACTAAAATTCTCAAACTTCCTCAGTGTAAGTCAATGCAGTGTTTTCAGCATAGTACAATAAATTCTTAAGCAATTACTGCAACTAAATCGATTTGTCTATTGTATGACCCAAACTTTTTCATACATATGTTAATTTTTCATTGAAACTCGATTCACATATATGTAGGATATCCAAGCTCCCAAATTAAAATTTTATTTAAATTTAAAATTTAAAAATCAGGAATCCGTGTTTCATGCTTTTGGTTTTTTTCATGTCCTCAGTAACGTTCTAAGTAATAATTAAATCAGTTTCTTAATGCCAACTGATGATAAAACGAAAACTTGGTACTGTGTTGCTCTGAGTGAAGAAGGCGCAGAGAAAATAAACAACCTTTTTCACTTGCGAATCTAAGAGAAAAATTTAGAAGAATATAATTACATTTATTGCTCTGCTTTATCGGTTATTTATATTTCTCTCCGAATAGCATTGAATTTTTTTTCAGAAAATCATTAATTTTCCCGAATACATACAATTGTATTTAAAAAAAATAAACAAATGAGATAAGGAAAACAAATATTAACGCATATTTTAACTGAGTGAGAAATTAATATAATTTTTGTGCAAATAAACAAACATATAGAATTTATGATATTGTAACGCATTTCATTCAGCTGCGTATGAAAAGCCTGTTTTTTAAATATAATTTTAAGAAAATCAATAAAAAAACTCTGTTTAACATAAACCTTATAGCTGTATAATTCAGGGTATACAATAATTACATAAAGTCTGCCAATACGTAATACATGATTTAAAGTATGTCACTGCTCTTAAATTATGTGAATTAAATGAATTAATTTAAAAATTAAAAAAAGCTATTGAGCAAATTTCTAACCAAACACATAATAATAAACTTTTAAAATTAAATTTACAAAAGAAGGAAGGAATCACATCATGTGAGTTGTTTGTTTCTGCAATTTGTTTTTTAGAATAAATGAAAAGATATAAGAACTGCTCTTGAAAGGGAAAAAACGTTTAATACAAAAATAAGTGCAAAATTTCTTCTATTACATGGTTTTGAACTCTAAGCACAGAAACATTTTACATATTTCTTTAAACACTTTCTTTTAAAAGCCTTTTAGTACTTCAAACTTCATTAATATGCATAAAAGTATTGTATTTTTTTAGAATTTAATTAACTAAGTGGAAAAGCGGAAGGAAAATATACATGTCCTTCTTATCTAAGAAGTGAGTGAATTTTCAGATTGATGACACAAAACGTATGACACGCGTTTGCGACTCATATTAGATAATTGATTTATTTTGCTCCCTTGATACACTTCCTTTAGATATTCGCATTAATTAAAATAGAAGAATATGAGTTACTTATAAAGATTCTATATGATCTAAACGTAGAGTTTCTCCCCTGGTGAAGAAAGTGACAATAGTTTGTTAACTAAAATGTACAGTCAGACTAATGCGTACTTTTCAATGGAATAGAAAAGTTTGTAAATTTTAACATCAATTACAAGGAAAGAATATAGAAATACTTGACAACAAAGTGATATAAAAAGACACTCTCGTTTTATAACATTTGCGAATATGTTATGCAACAAAGAGAAAATTTTTCTTTATTTCTTTTCATATTCGAAATGAAGAATTTATCTCCATGAATCATTAATCACAATTTGTTTTTAATTCTAACAATTTTGTCATATTTTCCATGACACTCAAACTTCAATATTTTTTTCATTTATGCTACCATATGCAGTGTGCATTTAATTTTGAAATCTCGTATCTATGAAATGTGTTTAGGCAGTCAATTTTCAATAATTTAAATACTTAAGAATAAATGTTTACATCATATTAATAAATATGTCAAATGATTAGCAGTATAGTTACTGTAATAACTATTACATATAAGTTATTCAGAGTCTTACAGAAAATTAGCATGCCATCCTTAATATTTATTTTTTTATTTTTCCATTCTCACAATATTAAAGTTACTTTAACTTCAGTAACTTGGGCAACATTTTCGATATGAATTCATTGAATTGAATATTAATAGTTTTTATTTTTGACTGTTTTTTGAACCAAGCATTTTTTCGAAGTTCCATTTTCAATTTATTTGATTTTATACGTACGTACATTATCCTTCATGCTCAATTACAAGACTGTTGTAATGATAACTACAATTTAGACAATGATAAATCATAAGATTGAAAATGTGTGTGCCATTGAAAAATATTTTCGTTCATACAGAGTAGTTAGTTATGAGTGAATAAGTAGAATAAAAAGTGTATCACAGTATTAAATTCTAATAATCTTAAGTCGTATCATGAGTAAAAAGTCAGTTATAAAATTCCACATAGAAATGGTAAATTCAAAACAGTGTAAAAAATATATTAATTGTTCTCTTTTAAACGCCCCTTTTATAAAAGTAG
This sequence comes from Nephila pilipes, assembly GCA_019974015.1. Lineage (NCBI taxonomy): Eukaryota > Metazoa > Arthropoda > Arachnida > Araneae > Nephilidae > Nephila > Nephila pilipes. The sequence goes on along the minus strand of BMAW01064684.1, from coordinate 224,056 downwards.
AAATCAGTTTCATATTTTTCAAAATCTAACTATACAGCAAATGCTAAGCAAATGTTAAATATGTAAAACAAAGCCTCTTTCAAAAATATAGTAGTTAAAAAATGAAATGAAAGAAATTATCTGTTGAAATTTGCTTCAAAAGTGTTAAATGAAAATCATTTTTATTTTGATTTGCTTTGGGTTTTTTTTTTTTTTTTTTTTTTTTTTTTTCCCCCGTAATTTTTTCTTATTCCCTTTTTTAAATAAAAATTGTTGGGGTTTTTTTTTTTTACTTGGGATCTATAATTCATATTTAATTGACAATATAATGCAATGATTTGAATTATTCGGATGTAACTACCCACTGTATTGCATTGCAATTTTCACAACTGAATAGACACCCAAAAATGGGATGAGAATAAATCAAATTATACCCTATTTTTATTATATTCTAAAGGTACCGTCTTACAATTATAAAGCTCTCAAAAGGTTAAGTCGAAAACTATCAATTCTACTTTTTTTTCTTTAGTACGTTAAATGTTGAAATAATGTGAATTCTTATAGACTGAGATATCCTATTCACATGATATGTCTCACAACAATCAGTTTTGCGAATTTTATCCAAAGACAAAAAGTAAACTATCTACAGAGTAAAAATATGCTATCTCTAAATTTTTGTTAAAATTTTTAAAAATTCAATCAATTTTAAATTCTCATTTAAAATCCTTAAAATAGGAATCATTTTTGTTTTAATATTCATACGTCATCAAACCCGTTGAGACTCAAAAAATATATTCATAAGCTGGCAGTTTGTGGCTCTTGTGTATTACAAGGTTGGTCCATAAAGTACCTTTGAAATTAAAAGCAAATGATGTATTCAGAATAAGAAATAGGGATGGGGTAACTCCCTGCAGTATTATCCGGTGATCATTTATCCTCTAAGCTAAAAAACATTCACATCATAACTTTTCCGACCGCTGAAACCGTCTTTGGAGCAGATATACAAGAATCAAACCCATTGTTTTGATTGTTATAAGGTTCAGTGAGTAAAATGATGAATGAATATCTCATCTAAAGGGACAATTCGGTGCAAAATGACGGCATTACGACAATAAAATTTTAATTTGACTGCGAAATCAGAACTAATTGATGAATCAGCATCAAATTTGTTTTTGCGCACCATTTTACAAATGGTTGCACACAATGAGAACACCAATTTGTATTAGGAATGCCATCTCTTACGAAAAATTTGTTTTCTTATTACCACCCTTGTATTAAGTAAAATATTATAACTTTGTCTTATGCATCACATTCGAAGGCTGCTGTAACCTAGTAGTCAAGGTCGTGAACTCGCTCCCGGCTTTGTTTCTGTCCAATCGTGGGCTCGAGTTTGATGCCACTAATAACCAGACGCGTAGTGCGACTGGTGCACATTACATTTTAGTCTCCAAGTCCTCCCGTTGGCACAGTGGAGTAGTTTGGAGAGCGGGATACGAGCTCAGGTGTTGTCCTCATCACTTGACCAAGGTCAGAATTACGAAGTCCATCGCCAATAGCTTTCGCGTTGCTTCAAAGTATAACGTTTATAGGCAATAAATCAATCAATCCTTACATCTGAAGAATGAAAAATGGAAACATCTATCAAAGTTCCTAATTACCAAAGAGACAATAAAATACACATTTTTCCGCATAAAATTACACTGGGTGCTAAATTTAAGAAATTTAATAAATATTTCTTTATGTTATAATTTTTAGTATAAATTGTACATCATATATGTTCATTAAAATAATTTTTGAATGCTTATTACTGGCCTATACCTTTTTATCCAAGTCCTTTTTAAATACACATTTCCTCATCTCTCGCTAGAATGACAAGCTTAAATCAACACATTAACGCTAATGAGAAAGCCAAGAATATACCTATGAGTTCCATGCGGGGATAAAAACAAACTTGTAATCATTAATTTTCTTAAGATTACATCAAATAGAAATTTTTTTTATAAACTGTTGAGTCCAAAGGAAATTTTGACATTCGTATAAAATACAAACACATTTGTAGAGGGGACTATTTAGACCCTATCATATACCGATTAAAAATAATATGAAAATTTGATATGCAATAATCTAATTATATATTTATGTAGTTCCTTCCTTTAATTATTTGATATAATCTATGAATTGAAAATCGTTTTTAATGAGATTTATCAGCTTTAATTTCATCTCTCGAATGAATTTATGATAAATGGAATTCAATAGTATATACACGTAAAGTGATTTTAATAACTATATCAAAACATTATTATATGTATTCCAAGGTGTATATGATTTTTACGGAGAAACTGGATGATAAATCAACCATTTCATTACACTGAATAATGACTATGCACTGCATGATCTTTCACATTAAATAAATTAATTAAAAGAAATTCAGAAACTCTGTTCATTAGAAAGTTTATGCTTCAATTGTTCTGAATGTGTTACAATTTATTTAAATAATTTTACCACACATAAATACTATCTGGAACTACCCATTATTTCCCGGGATTACCTGAAAACGTAGTTATGCTAAGAGAAACACAACAATTTAATAATTAGAAAGCTCAAAAATTGATTTATTTTGATTAATACGATTTGTCAGCAAAAAGAAATCCTTCTACATCAAGTTTAAAAGAATTTATTCCAATGAAACATTTCAGACAATCATTTGTAGATGCTTTTTGTTTTTCCTCTTTTGATGGTTGTCCGTCATTATTTTGCTCTTGAGCCATAATTCAATTTAACATATTAAACTTTTAGAGATAGGAAGACAGGAAAACATTTTAAGAAAACTCGAGACTAAACAAGTAAAATTATTTATTATTAATGACTAGTATCCTAAATGCTGTCTCATGGTTTTCAGTCCTAGCTAACAGGTCTAATTATATTTCAAAATAAGTTTTCTTATCGAGACATCTATCTCTTTTAATCATCTCACGGTCCTTGCTATTGATCACGTCTAGTCATTAGCATTTTCCCATACTTAGTCATTAGACGTACAGAGGTTTAGAAATGCCAACACACGAATAGGCTGCATAGAGCTATCGGTGGGAAAAACAGGGCTTCAGTAGATTTATGATGGCATGCAGTTACCTGTCTCGTCTGTCATTTTAAATATTATTCTAATTATAAGATCTAAATTTTAACTCGAGTTCAAGTACATACCAAGTAAATAAAATATTCAATTTTATATTGGATGTATGTTTACTACCTCCTGTATTAAACAGAAATGTTCTCAAAGAGTTTATTTTCTGTATCCCCGCGAACACTATTAAGTTCTATAATCTATAAGAGAAAACACTTATGAATACGATGCAATTACCACCTGCAATTCCTCCGACAGCGTGGAGTCCTAATCTCGCTTAAAGTAACAGTACACCTTCGAAGACAAATTTTAAATTAATCTGAATTTTGCCTACTAATTTATATTTTATGATCTTATGCGGCTTAAAAATAAGAAAAACACACAAGAAAAGTTTTGCTGAAATGCTGTTATTTAGCGAACTTTTTTTTAAATCTGTTGCCATTAAACTGACGTTTACACTTTCTATTGATATTTTTAACCATATTTAAATTTGAAAAGGACAATAAAATGAAGAAATAAATTTCAATGCAGTAAAATCTTTCAGCATGAAACCAAATGGCAGATGTAAACATAGTCGCCATAACAACAAACTTATTGCCAGGTTCTGCGCATAAGAAACGAAAAAATGTGTTTCCAGATACATTTATTTTTATTCTTAAATATTTTATTTTAATTCCTGATTAATTATTTGTATATTAAGTATAATTTTTCATATGAAATACCAGGAAAGACAAACGTAAGCAAACATCTCGAATCACTTCCGGTTAGCAGAAGAGCCTTTCCGGTCAAAGAAATTCATGATCAAGTGATATTAAAACAGCTGTAACTCTGCTTCTAAGTAAGATAGAAACAAAATACAAACAGATTTTCAAAGATAAAATATTGAATTTTAATATGAAACCAAAAACTAAAAATAGATATTTTGACCCAAAATTGTGTTTTGAAGGTGTACTGTCACCTTAATCCACTAAACATGTAAGAATATTTCCATACTCATCTCACACCGACACTAATTTTACTACCATAGCCTTAATTATCTTCAATTCAATTCGGTTTCACTTTTATACGACTTGATTATATCTATTTACTCCACTTCCGAAATTTATTTCATTTGTATAATCACGTTCCATTTTATTGGGAAGGAGCTGGCAACTTAAATATAAAATATTAAAAAAACGCACATGTTAGACGAAGGGAAAAATCGCGAATAGACCCTGTTACGGGTTGATACCTGTCACTGACAATGATTGGCTTCGAGTTCTGTTCATTTTGCTTTAAATAAAATACTAATGTGATTCCGTTATTTCTTAATCGACGATATAAAAAAACTAAAATTGAGATAAAAACTGATTAAATTGAAATTTTTATGGGAGAAATGTTCAGGATTTTTTTTTTTTTTTTTTTTTTTTTTTTTGCATCAGCTGAAATTGGCGAAAATGAAGAAGGGAGGCTTAAAAAATTTACTAAAAATTTATTTGATAAACATATATTTTGGTTCGTATATGTTTGCGGCTCTTTCCACGCGATCGCAAATCATTCTAAAAATTTGAAGTTATATGATTAATGGTGCGGATTTGAATAAGAAAATATACAGATTTTAAGTTTATATCTATTGTCTTTATGCTCAGAATTTTTAGAACAAATGAAAAGAACACAAAAGCATTAAACCCATAATAGCCAGATATTTATTGATGGCGCTTTGTACGGGCACATCATACACTAAATTCTTTAGGAATAATTAAATTATATTATTCAAATATTACCATTGATCTGAGCTGTAATAATTCGAAATAAAAACCAATGATTTTAAAAACAAAGTTCTTATATGGTGGCTTATTAATTATTATACATTAAATTCAAAACAAACACATGATAAACACATAAAATGTCCTCAACCTATATTGGCCACGTAGTCCGTGCCATATTTGGTAAGTTTTAAGATATTTTCAATTCTGAATTTTCATTAAACCTCAAATTTTTTTTTTCAGATGAAACTAAGAAGCTAGTCACTGGTAATGGGCCAAAAGACCTTAACCCAGAACCCTGCTTACCCTTAAGAAGGCTGGCAACAGTAAGGAAAGAGTAAGAAAACATCATAGAGAAGGTAAGAAAATTTAAACATTATTTTACTTATAATTTATTTAATATTTATTTCAGGTCGAAGTGAGCAAGACAACGACAAAGGTTGATATTTATTCGCCATGCCAGCCTTAATTCCGAAGGATTTATCGATCCTAGTGCTGCTGTAGCCCCCCAAAAAATTATTGAAATATTCGTTAAAACTTGTCGCAAATGTCTAAATATTGCATTGTTAGGCGAGTAAGAGCAATTCCCAAAGTTTCAGAGCTCTATCTTGAGGGAAAGTGGCTTAAATTAATAACATAAAATTTGATGACACACTGATACACACAGAGACAGATACACACCAAGTGAAATACATAAAAATGTTGTAAAATGGCCTTTTTCAGTATTTCTAAAATATCTACAGCTTGCTTTAATAATTGAGATAAAGATTTTTTCCATTCAAGGGAATTTCATAATACACATTAATGCTGATTACAAAATCAATCATTGTTTAGAATTTTATGTTAAGAGCTTCAAATATTATACCCTTATATTAACTAATTTCCACGAAACTGCATGAAACGATGAAAAATTGTACAATTTTTAATGAAAACATACATTATCAAATTATTTAAAAAAATTATTATAAATCCATGTACAAATTAGACTCGGGAGCTCTTCAGAAAAAGGTTGCATCGATTTGGGAAGAATTTTAAATATTGTTATGCATCAACTTCAAACCGCTTCTGAAATCTTATAAGTGGATGTTTGATTCGATTACATTGCTTTATCATTTCTATGAAAGGATATTATAATTATTACATAAAGAATCTGGATTTGTTAAATTTCTCTATGACATACTTTTTTAAAGAAGAAATTGGCTCAAAACTAACTTAATAACATAGGATTATATATTAAATATACATTGAATCATATTATATTATTTTAAATGAATTATTAGGTTTTTCGAAGATATCTCAATTGCTTACACTAGTTAAATAAATTATGTGATTAGTATTAATTTCATAAGTTTTAATACCCGAAGCTCATTCCTAGAAAGTTTTATCTGTTCATTAAAATTTGAGTTGTTTTATGAAATTTAATATCTTCATGGAAACCTGCAAACAAATTCTTAAATTACTAAATTCTGTAAAATCTGTTACATCGATATGTCTTAGAGGATTAAATACTTTACTTAAAAGTGGACATAGTCAACAAACCATATAAATATGTTAAGAATGAAATGCAAGGCTTACTTGAATTTAAATTAATGCATGTAATTAATATTAAAATTTTTGTATCAACTATGCGATTTGTAATTTTTATCATTTTGTATAAAATTGGAGAAACTATAATTTATATAAAAATTTAAGACATGTTAATGAAATAAGAAAATTTTAACAATTGTTTTGGGCGCAAAATGTTTAATTAAATATTGTAAATGCGAAAATATTTCTCTCTCTCTCTCTAATATAAATATTAATAATTCCTTTAGAAACCTCATCATAGTCGACAATATTTCTTTTAAAAATATTTGTGTTATAATGTTGTTCTATATGCAAACTTAATAAAACATGATTCAAAAGGTCAATGTTTCTTTCGGGAAAGTCAAATGATATATGTATAAACGAAATCTATAAATTTTCTATTGTTCTGAGATGCGAGACAGGAGGTAAACAAATTTCGAATGTATTTAGAGGTAAGAATTCTGCATAAATTTCTTTAATTTTCAGCATATTCAACTTATTTACTTTTGAAATATATATGTATAAACATAGGACATCCATTTTTTTTACATTCTCCAGTTGAATGATTTTTGGCAAAATAAATCATGTTTATAATTTTTGCTAATATCTCTTTTGATAAAGGATTTGATTGTCATTTGGTATGGTATAAAAGATAACTGATACATTTTTTGAGGTAAGAAATGAATTTGTTTTAGCATTTCTTGTTCATGTAAGTATTATAATATTTTCATAAGTATATCATACTGAAGTGAAAATCACAAATAATTTTTAGAGCAAGCAAATTTTTAATCAGGTATCTATTAAGTTCTGGATGTATAAGAACAGATTTGAAATCTTAAATTCCAACAGAATTTCTTTTGATTTTTGGCTTTAAGAACAGTAAATTGCTTCGAGAGAAATTTTTGAAGAACGCTTAACACAGTTGGCTAAATACAGGCTAACTCGTGCGATCTTTAACCAATTGACTGATGAATTTGATTTCTAAACACGCAAAATACCATTACACTGATTATTAAGGGTTGTAGCACTCTAAATCTGCATAGGAATTATTGAAGTGGCATGTTCATGAAAGTTGAGGACCATGGTAATTCATTGGTTGTGATCGTATTCATAACTGGTGACATTTAGGTCAAATAGCGAGTTCGAGTCTAGGGACCACTTAAGATCTACATGTAGAATAATAATGGTCAGTGCTTATTAAATGGAGCTGAATAGTAAAAGCGCGACATGGTATGATATGAAAGTTAATAGAGAGTGACGAAAGGAAATTTCTTTCTAACCATTCGAAATAACTAAGTCATAAAATTCACGCTGTTGTAAACGGAAATTTATTCAAATAAAAACTTTTTTTTTCTTTTTCTTTTAATACTCTTAACATGTTTCAAAAAAGCGAATTTGGTTGGAATGCAGTTTAGCACAACTACTTGGGACGGAAGATATTTTTTTGGCGACAATTCTCTAAATGTGGCAACTTTCGTTTATATCGCGATTCATTAAGGTAGACGCTCCCTATATGGCGATTTTTAAAATCGCTCCAAATGGTGAGCCTAAACAACATTTTCACCAGCAGAATTAAATTAATTTATGATTAAATTATTAATGCAAGGTTTTGTATTGTCTTCGGTGGATTACTAATCTAAGACAAAATAACTTTCATTCGAAGAAGTTTATTTGTCATAAGTTTTATATTAAATAATATTAGTGAAGTAAGCTAGTTCAAATGTAAAAATAAAACATCACAATAAACCACTTCTTATTTTCTTCTGTTAAAGATTTATTCATAACTTCGAACCTTTGAAATTAGCTCGATTGTGAAATTCTGCGAAATTTAACATGGAAATTTAAAAAGAACATATCTGTCATATGCTTATCTCACCGTTATTAAATTTTCATGGATTTGAACTGAACTCATAGTATTTTTTGAAAACAAAAATTAGTTATGATAGATTATAAATTAAGATGAATAAAATATTTGTCATTTTTTGTTCTTTGATCTTTGAACAAAATGGATAGTTTTGCTGTCATAATATATAAAACCATCTATCATTTCTATTCGATTAAATCAGTTGATATGGATTTCGTTAAAAAATAAATTAATAGTCCTTTTATGAAGAATATATCTATTAAATATATGATATCATAAATTCAAACCTGTTTAAATATTAATATTTTAATATATGCATTCTATTTCTTGACACTGAAAATGATAAAAGAGAATCTGTATTATCATTTGTTATTTGACAGATCTCTGTGCATATTCTATGAATGATTAATTACTTTGAAGATCTAAGGCTGTGCTTCATAGTCTGATTCCAATTCGTCTTTTACATTTTTACAGTCTTATGAATATCAAATTATGTGAATATGTCCGTCATCTCCAAATAACTATACCTTCTAGGAATTGGATGAAAAATATTCTCATTACTGATTACTCATAAGGCTCATATTCTCATGCTGATTACTCATAAGGCCAATAAGGAAAGAAAAATGATCGAAATTTTAATGCGCTATCAGTGAATTCAATTTTAACATAAAGACAAATTAAAATACAATTAGTTAAAATTGTTGTCTAGTTTTTTGCGAAAACATGGGACGAATGAGAAATAAAGTTGAAAGATAATTCGCGTAGGTAAGGTATTTACAATGTGTTTGATTATATAATTTCCATACTTAATAAAAATATTCAATTAATACCTCATATAAAAAGTCATTGGAGATTCGGAGTAAGAAATAAGTTCATTTTATCCATTTAAATGGTGTTTATTTATCGTAGTTTATAATTAATAATATAATTGAATGTGCATTAAACTATTTAGAATAACTTTTCCCTCCCATCTAATATTCCATAATTATGATGGAATAATTTTTCTTAGTAAATATTTTAAGTATTATCAACTCATAAACTTTTCTTGCAAATTTGTTTGAATTGACTTTTTATTTAAAAATCTCTATGTTACGAGTATAGTTCTATTAGAATAAATGTTAAATTCACCTCTCCTTTTACCAGACTATTTCTTTAAAAATAGTTGTTAGTCCAAACAATTGTGATCAATTTTCTTGAATTATCTTTAAATTAGTTGGAGGAACATGCTAACTGAGATCAATATCAAACTCTAAGCAATTCTCATATAAATATATATGATGTGTGTGTGTGTGTGTGTGTGTGTGTGTGTGTGTGTGTGTGTGTGAGTGTGTGTGAGTGTGTGTGTGTGTGTGTGTGTGTACACTCTATAGAAAAAAAAAAGCACCAAGAAGGAGTTGCCCGATTGTAATGAAATTTCAATCATTAGATTGCCAAGACATTTGGTTGGAACATGCAAATGATTAAAACTTGATGTCCAATAAATGAATGGAAGGAGCTACTAAGAACTGCGCACTGTTGAGCCATATTACAGTGGTGCTGGCTCGGTCAATTTGGAATGATGCTGACAGGAAACGTATAGTGTTTAGCGAAGAATCCCGCTTCCAACTGTGTCCTGACGATTACCGAAGACGTGTCTCGAGACTTGTAGGTCAGCGTGCCTATCATGCTTTCCCTATTGCATGCTACACAGGCCGTCAACTAGGAGTTAAGTTCTGTGGTGTCATTTTCCTTTGTAGCTGGACCCATTTGGTCGTCCTTAGAGGCACACTAACAGCACAGCGGTCCGTAGACGACATTCTGAGACCTGTTTTGCTACCATTCCTTCTGCAGAACCCTGACCTTATTTTTCAGCAAGATAATGCCAGACCATATACAGCACGTGTGGCTATGAACTGTCTTACAGTTTCTCAAACACTTCCTTGTGCAGCTAGATCTCTTTCTTATCGAGCATGTCTGGGATGTGATGGGAAAGCGACTGCATCTACCAGAAAATGTTGATGACCTAGCCTGACATTCGTAGCAAATGTGGCAAGAAATACTGCAGGAGACCATTAGGGAGCTTTATCACTCTATGCCACGTCATATGGAGGCTTGCATCCAGCCTAGAGTTTGGACAACACCTAACTGAGCTCGTTACTTTATAATTATGTAACTCTGAAATAATCATTCAATTTTTCTAAAATTTTAATCATTTTCTATTCTTTACATAATTTTCCTCCATCCGCCAATTTTCGTCTCCTTCTGACAACTCCTTCTTGGTGCGTTATTTTTCTTATTAGAGAGTGTATTTCTTATATTTTAATACTTTCTTCTACACTAATTTTATTTAATAACTTTAAATTAGTTCCTTGTAATATTGAAGTACAATTTTTATTACAGACACACATCACACATACACACACACACACATACATATATATGAAAATTATTGAACAATAGCAATTGTAAGCAGTTGTATTTTTGTTTTTCCAGTCGTAAAATTCGTAAAGGCATAGATCAGTTCGAGAGTTTTTTAATATTTGTCTTATTTATTGATTGCAGGAAATAGAATAAATAATGCAATTTTAATCTAAAGGAATAAATCTAGAATTTTTCTGAATATGAGCATATCTGCAGCATTCTGCGAATGTACCGAGTACCAGCCAAGAGCAGATACATACCCAGAGCATCAGTCTATCAGTCAAGAAGTCGAATTCTAATATACTCAATTAATACCTAACATCGTGCCAGGTATAACATGAAATAACGATTTCGAATCAACACTGGTGACAGAAATATAAATAACTACATACATTCGAAGAATTAATCATTTAGAATATTGAATTATTTTTAATTTTAGAGTTTTTTTCGAATAGAGACTTTTTGTAAACATCATTATTCTATATTAAAGTTGTTGACAGTACAGTATTTGTTGAAGGATTATTTCCTCATTTTCTTCTAAACCATGTCAATCGACTTTGGTGGTTGCAGTTGTTTTGACATCAAATTAATTTAAAAACTTCTTGCTTACAGCTATTTATTATTCATATTTTTATATTTATCAACAACGGTTTCAGTGGAATTAGAACAATAACTGATGACTATTGGGCGGAGAAGATTATGACTTTATTACCTGGCAAAGGGTAGCTCTAATTACCTTTACTCTCTGTAACAATAATATCACTCAAGAAAGTCAAGGATTTATTTAAATTTCTCAAAAAGGGGGTGTTGAATTAATAAGTATAGAAAAAAATCTATTCAAATTCTAAAAAGGAAAAAAATAAGGATTATTATTTATAATAGTAATTTTTGATTATAAAATTGCTAAAAATGATAAAAGATGGTTCTTATATTCTTAGCATGAAACGGATAAAGATGAATTTAAATAATGTTGAAAGCAGGTTTTCAGCATAAAGAAAAGCACAAGACATATTTTCTCTGAATTATTATCTTAGAAATCATTTTGGTAACCCTCGTAAGGAACACTGATGTTCTTTTTCTTAAATGTCTTTCTTAGAAAGTAACTAAAAATATTCGTAGCAATTACTTAATTCACAGCACCAGTTTCCTATAAAAGGTATCGATTACAATAAAATATAACAAATGTCCTAAATCTAATACATTTCTAAGTCATATAGTATTTTGGATACCTTTCATTAGAATGTCAGTTGGAATTAGACTTAATAATATTTTATTTTCTAATAATTAGTTGAAAGAATGATGATATCCTACACAATTTTGTGATAGAAACGCATTTTGTTAGCTATCATAATTGTAATTAGGAATAACTTTATAGTATATATAATAATATAGTAATTTAAACTAACAATTACTATATTATTATAGTATATATAATAATATAGTAATTGTGGCTAAGATTATAGTAAAAAAATAAGTTCTTTTTCTTGTAAAAGTATAATTAAAATTAATTCTTACTAAACTGCAACATTATAATAATGATGTTTGAGTTACAGGTATGGCTTAATTTAAGGGAAGTTTCCGAATTGCAGAGAAAATTTCCATTGTAAAATAGAAAAAATAATATTGAATATAAGATTTCTTTAATTAAATGTATCTAATTAAAAATTCTTATTCTCAGTAAAATATCCGGTCATAACAAATCCCAAAATAAATTAAACGTAATATACTCTAATTTCTAACAGTGTTTTCATAAACTTAAAACTAAAATTAACTTTTTATTAACCTGTCGAGTGATAATGGCAATTTTTTTACATCCTGTATATTATCACTACTCTATTCATTATTATTTATTGCGTGTTTAAAAATATGCACATTTATTTCATTATCGCATTATAAAATACTTTATATTCTAATTGCTTATTTTTCTTGAATATTTTAGATAAAAATATAAATGCAGCAGTTATACTAGAAATGTCTGCTTAACTTTTCTGAATAGTCAAGACTTTTTCCATTTTTGATACATTAAAGGGTTAAATAAAACTTTAAATGTTTATCCATCCCTTACAAATGTTTTTTTTTACCTTTAAATTTCGTATTTCACCATTCCTAACAAGGAAAATCATCAAGAAGTCTGAAAAGAACACAGCGCACAGCTGTGAGCTAACCTCATTTGTAATACCAGCATCTTTACGCCCCAGCATTTACTGAACCCACCAGCAAACTTTATTAAAATTTTCTTTCCTAGTCTTCACCGCAAGATACTTTGTGAGGTATTTTTACCGTGTTTCATAAAGCTCATTCGTGCTCGAAAATACTGGTTTATTCGAGCATCGTTTTCTTACATGAAAAGAATACCCAATGCATCATTTTCATATCCCCCGCTAGTATTTATTCAACCGTTTCACCGCTGTGATCTTCAGCGCTGAAGGAATGAATAGCGAGAATACGAAGAAAGCTAAAGAAGAATACTTTTAGCGTTACGATTCTAAAAAAATAAATGTTTGTCTTCTCATAATGTTCAGTTTGATATTTTACGCTCAACGGGATGTCAGTTCTATGCGTGGGCTTAGAAGGATCTTTTCCCAGTAGAATAATTGAAATAAAGAAGGAATCTATACTTCTTAAAGGTTATTTTATAACGATCATATATCTCGAGCATCTGGTCAATAAGGGGAAATAAGCTGAAAAATATATATTCGAATTATAAAGCAAAACTCCTTTTGGGAACTTAATTTATTCAGATGAATCATTTTATTTGCATAACTAGAAATCTATTCCAAAAATTCCTTTCAAAGGTCCGATAAAAAAAATTGTCTGGTTGGCTAGTTTTATTAACGTTGCACTAGAAACAACACGAGAGCTATTGGCGACGGAACTCGTAATTTTGAACCGTGGTCAAGTGAGGACGATGAGACGTGAGCAGAGGACTCTAAGCCTAAAACTGTCGCTTCTATACCGCGTGTCCCAGTAAAAATAAAAAAGACGTATGTTTATTTTTCAAACTATATTGTTACATTTTATTTTGAGGAATTAAGTAACTGATTAGGTTATTGCTGTGTAGATTAATTGTTCATATTAGACTCGGATGAAGGATACATGATATAAAATAAGTTCTGATCTTGCGACATTCATGTGATAAAATTTCTGTTTCACTCAACAAATTGCGCTTCTGGTAAAACATACGTATTAGGCTTGCTCTTTTTAACTAAACTTAATACTTGTTTCTAACATTATCACAAAATTTCCAAAAATAGAATTATATGAAATTTATTTTTTTGTAATCCAATAATCCAATCTTAATCTTTTCGTATTAATAATTATTTTTCTTTCAGCTGGAATAATTTTTTCAAAGATGTAAAAAAAAAAAAACTGAAAAGAATAGCAATATCAAACTCTACACATTAAAAAGCTGTAAGGAACTTCTATCCGGTAGAACTTTCAAAAAAGTACCCGCATCAATATACCTTATTTATTTTTTCACTCCATCTGCCCTGTCAGGTTATGAAGGTAAAAGCGGATTTCTTTTCCAAAAGAATTCCGGTCACATGTTTGAATTAAACATGACAGAACTTCTTTCCCAGTTATAGAAAGAAATGATTCTGTAGAATAAATATGGAGAACAACAGAACACATTCAAAATAAAAGAAAAGGAAATCGAATTCCTGCTCTGGTGTGGAATAATATAAATAAATTCTGCTTTAGAATACAGAGATTTAAATGTTACTTGCAGTAAATATGTTTTATGCTTCTCCTCTTTTATTTCGCGGTTTTTTTTTTTTTTTAATTTCAAAGTAGAGAGGGTTTGCATATTTGTTTTTTTATTTAAAGAAAAAGAGCAATCCATTACGCAATATCAAGAGTCCTCCTTTCCACCATTGTTCCAGAAAACAAAGTAGAAAAAGATAGTTATACCATTACATTAAAAGAATAGTTACAGTATAGTTACTATATAAAGGGCTTACACAAAAAATTACTTTTAGCCAAGATTGTTTTATTTCTCGTATACAATTCAAACCTTCCCACTATTCATTTTAATTGTTTTTTTGATACCATACCAAATTCATCTTTATTAAAGTCTAGAGTATTAATTATTCTTTGACAATATACTATAGAATATCAAACGGCTTTTTAACGAAATCCCAGATTATACATCATGTTAAATAGTTGGATTACCAACAATTTCTACAACCAGTCAAATGATATTTTCATCAGTGATGATATCGTATTAAATTGGTACAAAATTTAATACGGCATGAAACAATTATGGTTTCTTTTGGGATTTACTACATCATATATTCGAGTAAATTAGAAAAATGTGTTTAAAATTAATCAAAATACTTATCTTTAAATGATTAAGTAATGCTCTTGCTTTTGATAAGAATTAGGTTGTTATTTCCCAAATATTAAAAAATAGAAATTAGAAATCAAAAGAAAATAATATATTTCAATTTTTATACTATGAAAATTTTATCTATTTGAACGATTTTTAAATACCACTTTATTTTGAACAAAGAAATTTAATTGAAAATTTTATTGAAGTTATTATTACATTCCTAAATGCCGAAATCTGAGTAATTTCTGTATCCTAATGTGAATAGAAATAAATAATCTTCAGTAATTGTGTTTAAAAATATTAATATACATAGCATATCATTTTAAGTAAATGAATGACATTTTTTTAAAATTAAATACAGACTTAAAATGTTTGGTATATATCTGATATACTGAAGAGTCCAATTTTATATCATATACAGTATTTATTACTAGTGTGAAACTGTAACAGAAAGTACTATATATACTATTTTCAACCATACTACCGGCCTTGCGCTGTATATGAGAGTATATATAAATGCAGATTAATTCAGAGAGTAAATTCAGAGAGTATATATAAATTCAGATTTTCAGATTAATTTATACTGTTTTTGTTATATTTTGATGTCATGAGACTGAAACTACTAAGTCATCTAATGTTAAATCCTTCATTTTTATGGCAGAAAATGTAAAAATAAAATTCTCTACTCAGTTTTGAAAAGTGGCCACCAAATAATTTTACAAGTGATTCATCAGTAAGAAGATTAAAATTAAACTCTGGAAGACGAGTTTATGGAAGTCATTTGCTTCTTTCACCTAAGTACTTAACAAAAATATGCACCTATAATATGTTTTTTTTCCATGAAGTATTCTAGAGCAATTTAGATTTTCAAAAGATTCAAATAAACTTAGATTCAAAGATTAGATTTAAAAGAACAAAAATAATCTCCTAAAATATTTTTTCTTCCGTTTTCATGAAGAATTTTAGAGCATTTTAGATTTTCTAAGTATGTGAGAATACGATTTAATAATATCCTAGTATATTAAGTATATTAACACAAGTATTTGTGTCCTAATTAGACACGTTATACTATTAAATTTGTATATATATATATACGAGGCATGTTTTTTAAGTAAGTACCGTTTTGAAATTAAAAAAAGACGTGCAAAGATACCGCAATAATTTTATTTTTACATGAAAGCCTGCACCTTAATCTACTTTTCTACATAATTTCCGTGAATATTGAGGCACTTGTCATAACGTGGCACCAGTTTTTGAATACTCTCCTCATAAAATTCTGCCGCCTGACTTGTTAACCACTGTATCACAAATGTTTTGACTTCGTTATCGTCTTGAAGACGCTGACCGCCCAGGTGTTTCTTCAAGTGCAGGAACAAATGGTAGTCACTGGGCGCCAGATCAGGGCTGTATGGAGGATGATCTAGAGTTTCCCATTTAAAAGATTTGATGAGATCTTTGATCCGATTAGCCACATGTGGACGAGCATTGTCATGCAGCAAAACGATACCCTTACTCAACTTGCCACGTCTTTTGTTCTGGATTGCACGACGCAGATTGTTCAATGTCTCACAATAAGACGCTGCATTGATTGTCTCATTACGAGGCAGAAACTCCACTAGCAATACTCCTTTTCTGTCCCAAAAAACTGTGCACATGATTTTCCGGGCAGAAATTGTTTGCTTAAACTTCACTCTTTTGGGTGATGATGAATGTCGCCATTCCATGGATTGTTGTTTCGATTCTGGTGTGACGTAGGCACCCATGTTTCGTCACCAGTAACAATTTGGTCTAAAAAATCTTCACCTTCATTGCGGTACCGCTCAAGGAAAGTCAATGCACTGCCTAAACGTTGGGTTTTGTGCAAATCCGTCAACATTTTTGGAACCCAACGTGAACACAATTTCCGGTAATTCAAGTTCTCGGTCACAATGCGATACAAAACACTACGAGAACATTGAGGAAAGCAGTCGGACAATGATGAAATTGTAAAGTGTCTGTTTTCTCACACCTTTTCGTCCACTTTCTGCACCAAATCTTCATTAACGACCGAAGGACGCCCACTCCGTTCTTCATCATGCACATTTGTGCGGCAATCTTTAAATGCTCTCACCCATTTCCTTACCATTCCATCACTCATAATGTTTTGTCCGTAAACTTCACAGATCTCACGATGAATATCGATCGGTTTTTCGCCTTTAGCACTAAGAAATCGTATAACAGCCCGTACTTCACAATCAGCGGGACTCACGATTGTCGGAGGCATCTTAAACACTCAGCAAACAACGTATACAATGAAGAATCAGACTGTAATGGCGTCAGTGCGTAGACAAGAGATGTAGGCAACCAGCGAGCATGCGCGGAACGCCGACCGGAGCGCTGCGGCGGCGGAATCGCAAAACGGTACTTACTTAAAAAACATACCTCGTATGTAGTTCCTTCGCAACCAAGAAGAATCTACATTCTGTATTAATACGCCAAAAATATTTGTTGAACATTTTACAAAACGCTTAAAAGACTAAATATTGAGGCACACAAGGCATGTAACGAATGTGATGTGAAACGTTTAATTATTCAGAATTGTTTACTTTTCACAAATTTCACAATAAATGGGAATATATTTTGATTTCATAGCTTCGATTGAAACTTTTTTCAATCTTTGAATACATTCATTTTGTTTGTTTCATAAATAACATAGATTCCAAAATGATAATTTACAACAATGTTTTGGTAACTTAAATATGGTCATACATGAAACGCAAAATGAAAAGAGTTGCGTAGAAAGTTAAACTTCAGATTATATATAACAATAAGATTTTCTTTGCTTATACGAACCTCTGAGTAGAAATTTTTCTCAAGAATTTGATCTTTATGTAGAAAGTATTAAGAATGATTATGCATTTATATAACTGTTCATTGTTATTTCTGAAAGCAAAATGTAAAATATATGTCATGTAATTCAAATTATTTACTTAATATACTCTTAATATTACATTAATCTAAAAAAAATTTCAAATTTCCTTTGTGAAAAAGTAACCTCTATTAATTGAAAGAATTTGGGAATACTTCTTTCACTCATTTACGGAACATATTAGTAACACAAATATGTAAACATTATTCATTACTTCTTTATTGTTTTATTCATTCAGATATAGTACAGAAATACAAGCAAAATCAAAGAATTATAGTTCACTTAGAATAAAAATGTAAAGAAATTTAATTCTTAATAATTTTAATAGAAACAAATTATGTGTGAAATGTCCATACTGTAATTTTAATACAGTAAATAGAGTAAAAAGTATTTAAATTTAAACAAATTAATTTTAATTAATGCTCTATTGCAAAAATTCATTCTAAATGTAATTCACAATGAATTTGTGTATTTCTTTGCATAATTTATTAATCCAGTGTTAGTGGATATATGCTTCTATCGAAAATGTATCAAAGAAAATCCAAGTATTGAATTTATACATTTTGAGGTTTTTTTAGTTTAAAAAGAATATAAAACTGAATTTGACTTTTGATATCTATGCAACTAACTACAAGATTTATGACAAATACACTGCAGAAAGGTCGGTAACGTTACCGGCTTAAATTCTTGTGCTCAGTGGACTTTATTTATGGAATTTTTTATGCTTCCTTCAGAACTAAACTGCTTCCATTTCTGTATAATATACGAATGTAAATGTTAACAGAAAAATCAACTCGGAGAATGTAATTGGAGTTACGGAGAGAATCTGTATCCATAATAGAGATTATTTTTAAGCCCATAAATACGAAACATAATTAAGACACGGTCAACTTAATGAATATTTGTGAGCAATTTGCGATAATAAGGCTTCATTAATGTGTATCAATTTTTCCTTGTTTCTACGGTAACGATCCAAAAATTAAAAAAAAAAAATTAAATCAGCAATAAAGGAGAACCCATTCGACTCACGAATGATTTACCAGACAGACTCCTTGTGGTGTTCTTCCTATAAAGAGGGATAGAGGTGTCCAAATCACCTTAGCAGATTTGTTAGTGAACACACTTAGAACCTTGTTTTTAACATGGGACAGAAAGCTTTTCCTACCTGCACAAATTGTTATATTTATCGGTCCTCTTCCAAATATTCTTTAAATTATATGAATATTGACAAAGGAGATATAAGCACTTCACCTCTTTTAGTATACGCTTACTTGGAGATTTTTGGCTTGAAGACATAGTCTAGTCTTCGACAAGACTAGGTAGAATAAGTCACAACAGTAGGTAAGGACTTTTTCAAGAGTGTCGTTGCCGAAAACATCATCGGAGGGCTAATAAAACACATTGAATTCCAAGTATGAATAAATTAAATAAATAATTAAGAGAGACTTATGATTTTAATAATATTGAACTATCATATCTGAACTATCTAAAACTATATATATATGTGACGAAACCCTGTTATTTGCCTCTTAATCTAATTATGAGATCTAAATTTCAACTCAAGCACAAATCAAGTAAATAAAATAGTTAGTTCTATCTAGAATATATGTTTACAAACTCTTCTAATAAGAATGGGGGAGCTCTCAAATAGTTTACTTTTTTATCCACGAGATCTAACAAGTTCTATAATCTATCGAAGAAAACGTTTAATTAAGACGCGGGAACCTCCTGCAACAGCTCTGACAGCGTTGAGTCTCGATCCCAAAAAATCCACTAAACACACCTAAATGCTGTGCACATCACACCACGTTCTTCTTAATACCAAAATCTTAATTATTTTCAATTCAATTCTCTGTCGCTTTTATACGACTTGATTATATCTATTCACTTCACTTCCAAAATTTACTTAATTTTCATGACTTTTCATTTCATCGGGAAGAAGCTGGAAATCTGGAATAATCTTGTTCGAAAATATAATTACTGTAAGCATTTGACATTAATGAATATTGATAGATAATAGAAGAAAAAGTAACGAGAAAAACTGAACTAATTTAACCCAATAAGATAACTCGATGAAGTGCATAGTGCACTAATCTGAGAACTGGTTAATTAAATCTTATCAGTTACTGAATGCTAAGAACTACTTAACATTGCAATTACACTGACAGGAGAACGCTTAGGAATATTTGCCTGTCATTTATATAACATAGAACGGACAAAACTGAAGACTTACAAAGAAAACAAACAAACAAAAACTACTGAGGAATGCTCCCACTTTTTCTATCAATGTTATAGTGATATTCTTAAGCGAGTTATTTGAGTCACGCAGATCAAAGGCTTCATCAGTGGTATTATTTGCTCTAGTTATTTTGTGAAGCTTCTAGAAATGGGCTACAAAGATTATTATCTCAACGAGAGATAAAAACATAGTATCGTTAAATGGTCATGACAATCTCTGACGTCAATAAATCAGATTTAGAAATGAAAATTTTCAATGATTTAGATCCATGAAAGATTTAAAATGTCTTACAATTTTCATGGCTCAAAACATTAACTTTCGATATCATTCATTTTATTCGGAATAAAAACCTTTATATTTTCAAGAACAGTCAAGTAGTCACTTAAGTATAAGTCAAGTTTACCGAGTAGTCCCTTAACATGTAAAATAGCACCTAAGTTCGCCCCATGTAGGATTATTTATGAGTATAATAATAAATAATATATTTGAATACTTTTCAGAAATATTGTAAAATTATTGGTGTACAACTTTTAAAATAAAAACGAATATACCATCAAAGATACTTCTCGAATTACAAGACCTTTTGAAATTACTTTTTCTTTATACTTGCCATTAAGTTATCAATTGTTTCAATGATAATAATTAGTATTTTCATATAAAAATATTAATTCTTATTCCAATGTGTTCATTCATCATAAAGAACTTATTAATAAAAATCAAATCTTTCATTTTTGAGAATATACAAAAATTATTACAAATATTACCGTTTCTTCAGTATTTTTGAATAACTATGCCACAGTTTTTCTTTCTTTTCGAATTTACAATACATGTTTCTTCATATTTATAAGTGTTTCTCATTACCAAACTCTTCAATTAAGAAAACCTTTTTTTATGCATTTTATCAGAGAAGATTTTTTTAAAAAAAAAATCAGATACAAAATTTTCATTTAGGATTGGTAAAAATCAGCTACAATTTTGTAAAATTAGAGAAGTACTCCATAAAAGCATTCCCTGTTTTTCATTTGAAGAGTGGATATATGAAACGAAAATTGTTGCATCAGAGTCTGTTCCTCAGCCGTATGCATATATTATCCTATACCTTTTGAATGTTCATTGACATTTATTTCAGATTTATATTTTTATCATTTTTTTTCCTTTTCGTCTTACCATAATTTATGAGACTTTTCTATTCTTCCTTCAAAACCAGTAAAATCTTAGAATTTTAAAAGCACACAAAATGCAAATTGTGTAATTTTAAGTACAAAAAGTATGATATTTAGATAATGAATGAAGACGTATTCAGACATGAAAGATAAAAAACAGAAACTCAAAATCTATTTCAGAGCTTTAAAATAAAGAGATTTCATAAATTTTTTTATTGTTTTTGCATTGTTATAAATTATTAATTTTCCTATTTTACCATTAAAACAAATCAATTCTAAGAATTCAAAAAAATAACAAAATACCATTTTTGCTGCTTCAAGTACAAAAAGAAAAGGAGGATGAATAGTTAGATAAATGGAGATGATTCAGATATGAGGGATGAAAAGAACTCAACATTTATTTCAGAGCCTTTATCAAATAATATTTATAAATGCGGGCAGCAATAAAGGAGAAAAAAATTGAGAATTCTGTATTACAATGACAAACGATAACACTTCTAAATTTCTGAAGAATTAAAAAAAAATCTTATAATAAAAAAATTTAAGAAAGAAATTAATGAGAACAATTTTTTTTTAATTTTCTAATTATTTCCTTTTCTCTTATTGTTATTAACAACTGTTTGAAAGAGATATAGTAAATAATTTTTACTTTCAACTCTATTTCCTAAATTAAACTTTTCAGTTTCTATCTATCTATTTTTTCCAATATCCTAGTTTTTACTCCACTTTTATTTAATTCTTAAACGAATAATTCTAAATTAATATTTCATTTTATTATTACATTGTTTTATTTTTCGTTTCCATAGACAAATTATGAAAAATGATAGGAAGCTGTTGTTATTGATTTTTTTCAGACATTATTTTAGCCCCGCTTCAATGAATGTGAGAATAAATCTCAACAATGTTGGCTTTTTTTTTAAAAGAAAGTGGGTTTTACTTAAAACATTTCTCAACTAGCATGAAAAAGGAAAATATAAGCTAATTTAGAATTGTAGTTTGACAGCTGTAAGTAGTGTTAATTGGTATTGGTTATTGAATGTATAAATGATTAAGCTGCAATGTCTGAATATTAACAATCTAAATGCAGTGAATGGTACATGTGCATATTCATCCATTTGTGACTCTTACATGTAGAAAAACTCTCATTGGATTTTTGTTGCATATAATATGCATTTATTAAAATTATATTAACAACTCAAGAATATTGCCTTTATCGTGAAAGGAATAATTAAATGTCCAAAGAATTAATAAAAATAAGAGTTATTAAGAATGCAAATAAAAAGACAGATAGAAATGGAAAATATTTCAATGTATGTAGTAATAAAGAGTGTGCCATTTACATTACTTCAAAGGAAAAATTTGAAATTGTCTTTGAGCCGTAAATGACTTTGTGAAGCCCGCCCGACCCGGGCATCCACTTGTGCCACCACTAGATTCAATTATTAAACACTACGACATAAATAATTACAGAATCACCAAAACAACTTTCACAATTTATTAGTATATATTTACTATGACAGAAATGATTGTGCTCCCTCGGGTAAGCTTTCTAATACCTTAATTCAACCCACCAATAGTAATCTAATAGCCTCTTACCACTAGTCCTTCCTCGACTGCAACTCAGATTCTGAAACAACTGTTGAAATCACTAGGCAAAATCTTTCTACAGTACTCCTTGCTCGAACCTTCAACTGTAAACTTTAATTCCTCCTTTCTCTTATCTAACGCTTCAGCTTCACCTCATCTCACCTACAGCTTCTCTCTCAGATCCTCCTTCAGATCCCCTTTCCAATACCCTTGCTACTTTCAGTCGTAGTTTATATATTTCCAAACCTAACAACTTCACTTCATTCCTAACTGCTTTACATACTACATTATGCATCATGTTTCATTTTTGGTTGGGCAAAGGTTGTTTAGTGAAAGCAATCAATCTCAATTGAAAGTCCCCAAGATTAGTGAAGAGAAACCGCGAATAGCCCAATGTCACAACTTCTAAATTAAACGAAATTCATTTTTATACAATATGATATGACACACGCTCTAATATTCTTAAACTTAAGCAATATTATAAAGACCATACATTGAAAGTATTGCTGATGAAATCACCCACATGAAAGTGGAAATGTCAGTTAAAAATTTACAGATGACTGAAACAGTTTTAATTAATTGTTTTAATAGTAACAAAATGAAGTAATATGAGTGTAACTGAATTTAATTAAGTGTTGAACAAAAACTTTTTTTTAAGCGGAATCGTTTTCAGGTATTTTTAAGGAATTCTATTCCATAATAATAAAGTAAAAAAAAATATTTGAAACTAATTGCAAAAACCTTTTAAACTAAGAAAAATAGGTTAAACCTACATTTCGAAAATAAAAACCATTTTACAAAAGTAAAAAAAAAATGAATTGAAAGAAAATTATTTTTATGTTTTTTTAACCAAGTTGAGTTTATTTTTATGCAGCGTAAATGTGAAAAAAATGAAAAAAATGGGAATTAGGAACTTTTTAATTCGTAAGTTTCTGAAATTAAATATATATCAATTTATAAGTAATTTTTCAGAAAATATATTGTCTAATTCTTCAAAATTTTATAATCTTTATCGATTATTGATTATTTTACTAAGGCGAAAGAAGCTATATAGTTAGAATTAACACAAACTTTCATAAAATACAGTTTTCGAAAATCACAAATCATTATCTGTAGCATGTGAACACGCTAAAAATTCAACCACTGAAGACGTAATATCTTTCCTCTCCTTCAATAAAACCTTTTTTTTTTCATCTGAGAGCCCTTTTATTCAAATATTTTTTGACGATCCTGGGATTATAGGTAAGAACAAAAATAAAAATATCTTATGTTGATTAATCATAAAGAATTTTATTTTAAAATACTTCCTTGATATTTGTATTAATATAGTTTTGTCATTAACTAAAGACAAAGCTATGTATTCATACTAAAGAGCTGAGTGTGCTTATTTAAAGGTTAGGTTATGTAATTAATAAATTTTGGAAGCAAATACTGTTCTTCATAGAGTTTCTTCATTGTTTTGTTGAGTTCAAAGCATTTTTTTGTCTATTTAATAAGCATTGATAAGTATAAATATACCGCATAAAATATTTGAATTGTGGTTAAGGCTGCTTTAGAGAGTGATTGAAATTCTTTATTTGTCCCCAAATAAGAAAAAAAATGTATGTCTTTTTCGGAACTCTGGAATTATTAAACTGTGTTGTTTGACAACTTAAAAATGTGTTTTAGACATTCATTCAGGGAGATAACTGACATTAATAATTTCTATTTTGGTTGGTATTCATTATTCAAATTTTGTTCCTCTATATTACAAATTAAACAAGTTTATATTTGAAATTTAGTTTTCACAGATGGTTTCAAATGATCCATTAAGACTTTGGGTAAACCTTTCACAGGTATATTTTTTTAACTTAATGTAATATTTTTAATTTTTTTAGTTAATTTGTTTTTGCATTTGGTTAATTTGCTTGCGTTTAGTTTCTTATCATTTTTACAATTAATTTTAAATATAATTTAGTTGTAAGGATTATTTAAATAAGAGTTTAGTCGTTATATAATTTACAAGTTAGTATGAATTTGCATACATATGTGTGTAAGAAATTTCTTATACCATATATATATATATGTGTGTGTATATACATAAATTAAGTAAAATTATTATTACCTATATAAAAATTAATTATTATTATTAATTAAACGTACTAAAATTAAAACTTTAAGACAAAAACAAAAAAAAATTATTAAGTAGCTGAGAAATTATAAGAGAAAACCCAGTGACAGAAAAGCAAAATTTAGAGTAATAGAAATCATGTAATTAATACTGTTCCATACTTTAGAATGGAATAATAAGTTTTTACAACGTTATTACTCATTAAACCCTCACATTACAGAGAATTGCAATATAATAAAATATAGTAAGAAACCAAAAATCAGCAAAATTCAGGAAATCAATCGTAAGAAGAGAAGATTGTAAACATCGTACCAATATTAATCAAATTCAAATAAAAAGCAAAAGCCAAAAATATATATAAATAAATATCTGATATATGTATGTATATATATATGTGTGTGTGTGTGTGTGTGTGTGCCCCCGCGTGTGTGCGTGTGTGTGTACAGATGGTTATCAAAATAATGGGAATACCTTAGATTTATAAAGAATCCTTTATTAGTACGGTGTAGGTCTGCCTTTGACATGTAATACAGCTTGGATTCGCCTAGGAATCGATTCATTTAAGTATTAAATAGTGTTTAGGGGAATATTGTATCATTCTTCATGCAGATATTGTGAAAGTTCTGGTAGAGATGCGGGTGGAGGGTATCAATTCATCTAAAACAAAACCATAACGATCACCCGACCGGATTCAATCGCCCGAGTATACATACATGCACACACATACATACATACATACATACATATATATATATATATATATATTACAATAGACTCAGTCACAGAATCTCAATTGCATTGAGGTCGGGTGACTGAGCGGGCTAAGGTAGATGTTAAAATTTATCCTCTTGTTCTTCAAACCATGACTGGACAAGTCCCGCTGCATGAATAGGCGCATTATCATCCCGGAAAATTCCATCTCCTGCAGGAAACAAAATTTGAATTATAGGATTCGCCTGATCACCTGAAATTTCTCTATACTTCTTCCCAGTGATTCTTCCTTTCAGGGATACATTTCGTCTAGCAGAAGACCACGACACGGTAGCCCATATCATGACAGATCCAACTCCATGCTTGACAGAGGGAAGGAGAGATCACGATCATACCCTGGTGCAGATGTCCTCCAAACGAGCACTCATCCTGTTGAACGGAAAAGTGTGAAAGATGATTCCTCAGACCATATTATTTTTTCCACTCATTAAACAACTTGGTTTTGTGAGTGTGACACCACTTTAGACGACGTTTGGCATTAACATCTGTGATAAGGGGCTTGGGAATTGCTGATCTGCCGTAAATATTCTGTTTATGAAGGTGTCTTCTAACCATAATCATTGACACTGGAGAATACAGATGCAGATTGAGCTCTGCGGTCCCTTTTGCTGTAGTTGTTCGGTTTTTAGACATTACAAGCCGCTTCAATACCCTTCGGTCTCTTTCACTGAGCTCCTCTTTCCATCCATTATTCTGTTTTGCCGAGCTTGTCTTTTTGCTCGGTGTGGATGCTGTCATGATTTTAGACACAGTACCTCCAGAAATGTCTAAAAGATGAGATGCTTTGGTCACACTTGCTTCATCTAGACGAGTTCCTACAATATGGCCTTTTTGAAAATACATTTTATGCTTTTGAAGAAAAAACAAGACTTACAGAAATTCAATAAAGCTACCACATACTATCAGAATATATAAATTTCTCTCTATAAAAATACTAGTAGCTATTATTATATGTTAATGCTTACGAAACGCATTCAAAAATGTTACTTTTATTCACAGGTGTTTCCATTATTTTGATAACCAACTGTGTATATACATACACACACACACACACACACACATATACATATATATATATATATATATATATATATATATATATATATATATATA